>JASDQU011402899.1:110361-120960 GCA_032191745.1 Picea mariana | reverse complement strand
CCCTTGTTCTCCATGTTTAACACATTACCTGATTTCTCACCTATGATTTTTCGTCGCATTTCCTCGCTAAGGATAACACCAAGAACATCATCAAATTTTAAAGTGTTTGAGCCAGAGATAGACTTACTTACATCCATGACCAAGCCATTCCAACTTTCTGGCAATGAGGACAAGATTAGAAGAGCCCTGACCTCATCATCAAAGTCTATTTTTATGGAACTTAGCTAATTAGTAACCGTATTAAATTCATTTAAATGATTTGGAACAAACCCACCTTCTAACATCTTCATATTAAATAATCTCTTCATTAAAAATACTTTATTGGGCATTGATTGTTTTTCATACAGTTTAGCCAATGCCTCCATCAGCTCCTTTGTTGTATTTTCTTTTGAAATAATGAAAGCCATCGATGTTGTCAGGGTCATCTGTATTGTTCCTAGTGCCTTTCTCTCAAGAACCTCCCATTCTTCGCCCTTCATGGTCCTTAATTTCTTTGCTATTCCACCCAATGGTAGGAATAGATACTTATGATATAAATAATCTTACATCTGCATCTTCCATAACTGGTAGTTTTGGCTGTAAAATTTCTTGACCCTAAACTTTCCATCTTCTACCATTGCTCCCAGTTGAATCAGGAACCCTCTTCTCCTGCGAGTTACCTTTCGCTTTGATATGAGTTGTTAGAAAAATAGGATCGTAGAGAAATAAAATAAAAAGAAATGTGAAAATAAAACAAAGAAGATACAAAATACAATGGAGACACAAATATACGTGGTTCACTCAGTGTGGGCTATGTCCATTAGAGAAAATTTCCAAGTCCTTCCTTTTTATTATCCAGCAAATGAAGGGATACAACCTACAACACACCCGTTGTAACTTCGTCTTCTTTCTCTCACAATATCCTATCTCAAAATACAATATTTGCAATGATGCATAGCCGCAATGCATTTCCATCATAACTTCTATCGTCAGATCTGCGACCTTATAATGAACGATCCAGATTTACTATGAAATTACAATATACATTTACAAGGAACATTTTCCTTCTACTGGTTCGCCCCTGAACCCCCATCGGGGAATGCTGTCCCCTAATCCTTTTCCAAGGGCTCACTTGCCCCCGGACCCCCTAGCTTGGGGGATGAACCCTCCGAGACCTCGCAAGGGGGGAAAGCCCCCATTGCAACCCCCAACGTGTGGATGGGTGTATAATATTCAGGCGTGTACAAAGACCGATGAAGCATAAGGATAATCAGGCTCCACAACCAACATGTTGTGAGTTGGGTGGGCGCCATGGTCACCATAGGCGTCCTCACCAAAAGACTCACGAGTTGGATGATGGTCACCCAACTGACCGAAAAGTAAAACAGAAGTTTCTGGAGACTCAATGCCTTGGGCGCCCTAGCGCACAGCAAGGGGAATCAGCTAAGCGGAAAAGTGAAGAATGAATCAAATGAATTAGACACCTTGGGCATGCGTCGTGCCAAGAGGAGTTGGAGCGAACAAAGTGTACGACGAACGCGCCAAGGGGAGTTGGATAGAACAAAGTGTACGACGAACGCAGACCAAGGTAGAAGACTTGGGCCTCAAAACTGAAAGTGGAAGGAAGTCAGCCAACTTACGAAGAGCGTGCTTGGATGAGTTGGTCAACTTACCCAATGACTGCGCACCTATTAGCAAGGTCAACTCAACTAAATGGAAGGTTGTATCACAGTGAAAGGGTGCGTTCGTTTGGTGCACGCGTATAAAATCCAAGAGAAGGAGTCATTTGGAATCATCATGGAGAGCAATTCTGGAACAAAAAATTCGGCTAAGGAAAGGAAGCAAGTTGAACTGAGGCAAGATGAACTTGACAAAACCGTAGGTGTCTTTGTTATGAAGCACAAGGGAGAAATGGTTCATTTGTTCTGGTAGCCAAGGTGACAAAGAAGGGCGCACAAGAAGGAAATTCACCAAAGGAGCTATTCTTTTTCGTTCAAGATTTTGTGTAACTTAGCGAAAGCGCTTCTTCTATAAACTTTTTTTGTGGGACAAGCATTGGCTTGGAAAACTATTCTTTTGTTCACAAATATGTTTTTCATATTAGGCCAGTTTGGATACCCACATTCATGTTTTGTTTGCACTTTGTATGGTCTCTTTTACTATTGAAATAATTCTAAGTATAAGAAATTCAAGTGTTACTTAGAGAGAACCAAGTGATGTCTTAGCCCAAGTTTACTAATTCGGTGTTGTCTTTTCGCCCAAAAAAAGAGGTTGGTGCAGGGCCGTGACTAGGGGCGTTAGGTGTTTCTGCCTAGGCCCGTGACAGATACCATGATGGTGTTTTTCCAGGGCGTTGGCTAAACGTTTTACATTTTGGGTTTTCTGATAGGAATTGGACAAAATCTCTATTTTATGTTGTTTAAATTGTTTTTTCTGGATGCATAAATGAATTCAGCGTGCTGAAAAATCCCTGAGGCACTAGGATTATACAAATTTAACCACTCAAATCTGCAGATCCAGCCATTCATCACCAGATTTTGGGCAAAATAAAACGGAAAAAGTGTCCAAAAAACTCTCAAAAACTAGAACGTTTAGAATACTCTTGGGGATCCAGTATTGATGCGGCCCCAAAATTTACGTAACTCGGGTGGAGAAAATACACAGTGATGCGCGAAACAATATAAAACTCTTAGTAAGGTGTTATTACAGGCCGAAAGAATGTGAAAATGGGCGGCTACCTTTTGACGGCGTGAAAGAGATACTCATTACAGATCACTTAGACACGCAAAGACTGGAGAAAGTAGAGGACAAATGCATCGTCCACACCTTCGATAATTATACAAAGCTCGACCCCGTGGTTGAGGAAGACTACTTCTGCCGCAACAAGTACAACTCCACGGGCTCTCCTAAGCACAAACACGATGTAAATTTGACCTCCAGTCTTCTTTACTTATATCATTTAAGTCGAGGTATCTTGTTTTATTTCTTTCTTGTGTTTCAAAACCCTAACTTGTGGGATTCGTCACATATATCTCTTACGGTCTCCACTATGTCCTCCTTCTATTTCATAAACCCCAGTACGCCGATTTTTCCCCTTCTTTTACTTTTATGTTCTGTAAGTGCGAAGTACCTTATAATTGGGACCGTTTCATGATTCAATGCGAGCACTGTGAGGACTGGCGAGTAACTTTTTTTTGGTTTTTGACCTATATATTCTTCTATCTGTCTGTGAACGAAGCCCTTTGCACAAAAATACCTATACAACATCCACATGCGTATGATATGATAATAATACATCATCATACCATGGTTAGTGTTTTTTATTTAATACTAGCAACCAGTTTACACTTGGAGTTATAGCCTCGAACCCTGTACATATGTTTTTCACTTAAATTGGGTTCAACAGTAGTAATTGATACATGTATGTTGAAACCTAGTATATGTGCGCTCTGATAGATCATAATAGTCTTTTATAGATCCTAAACCCTATGAGCAGCAAGAAAGAATGGAGGACTCTACTACTTGCTGATTGTCTTGCCATTGACATGGGTCTAATACTAGGTATACTGCTGCCAATGGATCCAGAAAGGAAATGGGCTCTGCTCTGCTCTATGCTTTATTCTTCCTTCACCTTAGCCCTGACATTCGATATAATGCTACAGTTGATACTTAGAATCAATCACTAACCGTCCCCACTCCTATGACTGGCCCATTTCGGTCTTCTTTATGATGTTAGTCTAGTCGGGGCATAGCTCTTTCTCATGAAATTTCGTATGAGGAATAGAGAATCTCTCATTTTTTGCACCCATTGAAGCTATCGATTCAGTTGTTACTATCATATCAAGTCTTTGCTTACGTAATTTATCCAGAACTAGTTTACAGAATGGATGACCCTACGCTGATCCACGACTATAAAGCAAGAAGAAGAGACACAACAGTTGACTTTGTTGATCTTGTTGATCCACCAGTAGAAGATCCAATTCAAGAGTCCAAAGCATCCTTTACAGATCGAGATACAGAGCCTGTTTACCGGGGCGAACATCAGGTCGGTCCACTCCTCGATTGGCTGGCTTAGAGATATCACAATCCCCATATTTTGTAGCACAAAAGTTGCTAATTGACCAACTATCATATCAACTAATAAGGAGTGGTAAGTGAATTCCCCTACACCATATTTTTTAATGGTCAAAAGTTGTTGTTGCATCTGGTTAGACAGATATTCAGTCCAGATGCATTTGAAATTCACATGGGGTGAGTTACTAACAATGCAGAAAGGTAGTAATTATGGGCTTGAGTGCATTCCTTTTGACCTAGAATAGCTGAAGCCTGAAACCATTTCTACTATGTTTGTTGCCCAATCAATGGTGTTAGGTGTAGCAAGTCAAAAGGTGGATCTAAATGTTGACGCACCTTGTCTCATAGCTTGTGGGATTTTGCCCAGATCTTGGTTAGATACGAATATCTACCTTACTTTCAAGACTTTACTTGCATAAGAATAATTGAATTAATTATATATCTAATTATATTAGATTTTGTTAGATTTACTAAGATATTTATTATTTTTTATTATGTATAATCAAATTATATGTGATTAAAGGTTTGTAATTTATTTTTTAATTTGTATATTATATTTTTTTTTAATTTATATTTTAATTTATATATTTTATTTTTTTTAAATAATAGGAAAAAATAAAATTTAATAATAAATTTATAAAAACTAAAATCATTTCTTTTTTCAATTAAATTAAGAGCAGAGCACAAAATGACATTAGAAGAGCATAGCACAGCACATCACAAAGTAAGAGCCAAGCCATTACATATGCATAATTAGGATAGAACTATTTCTTCTTTCAATTAGCTTAAGAAAGGAGAGCACAAAATGAGAGCCATAGCATATGCATAATAAGGATATTATAGTATTTAACATATTCATATTTATGAAAATATTTTTTTTATAGTTATTTAATAATGAGAGCCATAACATATACATAATTAGGATAGAACCATTTCTTCCTTCAATTAGATTAAGAAAACAGAGCACAAAATGAGAGCTATAACATATGCATAATTAGAATATTATAGTATTTAACATATTTATAATTAGAATATTATAACATTTAACATATTTATATTTAGGCAAATATCTTTTAATAATAGTTGTTATTTATTTATTTTTGTATAATTTAAATATTATAGCATTTAACATATTCATAATTAGAATTTATAACATTTAACATATTTATATTTAGAATTTTTTTTTTTATAATAATTGTTTAATAATAATAATTATTTATTTATTTATTTTTGTTTGAGATAATTTTTTTTTATTTCTTCTTTCAATTTGATTAAGAAAGAAAAACACAAAATGAGAGCTATAACATAAACATAATTAGGATATCTTGAAATGTAACATATCCATAGGTAAATACTTTTTAATAATAGTTTTTTTTTTATTTATTTTTGTTTTAAATAATTTTTTTCTAATTATAATTACATAAATAGTTTCCTTTTAATTGATTTAATGAATATTTTATTTTTTGAAATAATATTGTTAACTATTTAAACATTGTAATTTGTTAATTATTTGGTTTTATAATTATGTAAATATTGTAATTTGTTAATTATTTAGTTTTCTTGCTGGGGCAACTCAATTCAATTGACAAGTGAAATGATATGAAGTGTTATGTTTGATAAGGTTCATAGTTCAAATCCTCCTACTTACTAATGCATGTGGAAGGGGCATAAATATGACACCTGGAAAGGGCATAAGTATGACACTTGCCCAACTAGTAATAATCATATGAGTTTTGTTAACTTTTAAATCTTTTTATTGAATGGGTTATTTTTTCTTATTAAAAAGAAAAACATGGTCAATGTTGGGGAGATTGAGATACATAAATAAGTTGATATTTTATGTGTATATGAATTAGTTAAAAATGGTTTCTTAAAAATATTATTATTGTTTTTTATTTTTAATTCTTTAATTTCTTTAGGTGCCTAAGCAAAACAACATTAAAAAATGAGGGGGTTTGCATATAGGGTTTCCTTGGTTCCTTGGTTAGACCCCTCACATAGGCCTTTCCTTTCATCCATGATGTCTGCACGTAGATATTGAGATTCATCCACAGTCGTGGAGACTGTTAGTCGACCACTAATGAAGCTACCATCTCCATGGCTCCTCTTCCTTGATGAGGCATATTTTTTTAGGATTCTATTCAGCGGGGAGGTTTCCTTCTTTCTCGATGCCTGATCTATGGCTTCTTTAGTGTGGATCGGGCTCTTTGTTCTGGATGAGGCCAATTGTTTCTAATGATGAACATGTCCTAGTGCGTTTCTTCTAGTGTTGATGTGTTCTCGTCTCAGATCTCCCGTTTTGGTCTGATCTGGTCAACCCATCTTATGTTGATTTGGGCTTTTTGACAGTCTTTTTCCATGCAGATCTTCTTCCCTACGACCCCTTTTCACCGTTGGCTCTCTTTGTGGGTGGCCCTCTCCTTTGGCGGGTTTTTTGGATGCATCCTTGTTCTCCCTCTATAGTTTCGGGTTCGTTTAGGATCAGATGCATACCCTCTTCTTTGTAGGTTTGGTTGCAATTTTTCCGGTGCCGAGTTCTAGATCTTTTTCAGTAGGGGTTCAGAGTTTTGGATTCTCTCTTTTTAGAGAGATATGTATCTCACTATGATTTGGTCCGTCCTGCACTTGGGTTTACTTTGGGGTTCATTTTGTTTCCCGCTCTTGGTAGGTTTTTTTGGGAGGTCTTCTCACACCATGGTGCAGTTCATCTCTCTGGTTGTGTTGATATCTTGAGGGTTTGATATATGCCTAGATGATAAGGGAGCTTCATACCACTTTGACTTGGTCCATCTAGTCTCTAGTGTTGGTTTGTTCAGGGTCCGATGTATTCCTAGTGGATGTGGGAGCTACATACCGCTTTGACCTGGTTCATATTCTCTCTAGGGTCTTTTGCTTGGGATGTGCTTCTCTATGGTAGAATTTTGTGTGTTTCCTCTGGTCATATTTTGTTTCTTTTAGGGTTGTTATTAGCTCCTTTTTTCTGCTTACTTTTATGCGGCTTATGAGCCAGCTCATTGGCCTTTATTTTATAACCTAATTTTATTCTCATGTTTGAGTTGTGCTTAAGGAACCTACAAAATATAATTTGGTTCTCTTCAGATGAATATAATTACGCTTTTTCTGTGAAAAAATGCTTTGATTTTTTTATAATTTATAAAGAATAAATTTATATCAAATAATATATATATATATATATATATATATATATATATATATATATATAAACAATTTATTAAATATTATTGTAAAGTGATAATATTGTTTTAATTTTTCTTTATTAATTAAGAAAAAAAAGTGTAAGATGAGGTTTATATCTTGTTTGTGGAAATTTTATAAGGTGGAAAATGAATGATATAAGGAAGGTCTGTTATTGGTCAACCGGTTCAAGGATAGAAAGATACCTGTTTTTTCTTGAAAATAGAACGGTGACTTGTAATTGCAATAACCTTTCATGTTAATATTATGTTTTATTAATTATGACTTAATTACAATATTTTTACAAAAGTGAATTTCATGTTTAAAAAGATTCATGTTGTTTGAATGGATGTAGAAAAACCACATCATCTAAATGTTTTAAATCTCAAAAATCCAAACTACATTGTGTACATTAAAAGAATTTAAAACCTAATTGTATAGTGTGTAAATGCCATTTTTCAAAGAATGATCTTCTTATTAAATTTGAATTATGGTACTCAATGACATAGAAATACAAAAGTGTTGGAGTATGTGTCTTAGCTAGTTCAAGACAACCCCATGATGAACCAAAAAACAAGTTCGAGGTGTAGCCAAAATTTGTCACTATCCTCAAGTGGAGGAAACTTTTTGAACTAGATCACCTAAACTCAATTTTTAATTACTTGGGTTGGGTTGAAAAAGAGGTGATAGGATTATTAAATATTTTTCCAACTCCTTTAGAAGTAAATAATCAATGAAGAAAATTATTGCTCTCAAAGAAATGATTGATGGACTAATTGACCTAGAACAACCTTAAAATGTTTTTTTCAACCATTATAAAAAGGGGTTTCAATCCCAAGAGATTATGAAGGAATATGAGGAAAACATGCAAAAATACTTGGATGTGATGATACATTTCTTCTCATACAAGTAAATGATGATGTGTGAAGGAATATGAGGAAAACATGCAAAAATACTTCGATGTGATGATACATTTCTTCTCATACAAGTAAATGATGATGTATGATGATGTGTGAAGAAGCATTGATTATTGATGAGTTGATAATGACCACAAGACAATTGGGTGAATCTAGCAAAGTACCTAGATTGGTTGGATTCTTGAGCAAGTTATACAAGGAAACATGAGATTTAGGTAGTGAGGTTAAATGCCTCACTTACTTCATTGACTCCAAGGTGAAGTATTTTTTCAACTCCATCTACCTTAAGCATCGATAATCTTGAGGGGTATCATACCCTATGTTCAATTTTGGTCATTTTTCATCCCCTTCATACCTACTTTCCTTAGGTTAGGCTTCATCAGGCTAACCACCACATTTAAGGATTTCCATGTCTCGTCCTTTGAGCACTATCTTGGTTGCAAACCCATACTCTAGTCTTCTCATATCTTGATTCCTTGTGCCTCCTACCATGATAAAAGTGCATAACTATGTGGCCAGCTATATAGATTCTACACCTCCATCGCAACTTCGACACTCATCACCATGTAATGTAAATATTTCTTACTTTGTCGTTTAAATTTTCTAGATGAGAGGTGTTATCCATGTGGACTTTCATAGGATTAATCACACTAAATACTTGGGTATCTAATGTTTGTAATTACTTCTATCCATATTTCTTGGTAGGTAAGAATTTTTGTCTTCAACATGGGGAACATCATATGTGTAGCACCTACAAGTGTAGTGAGTATCTAGGGACGTGGATCTTAATCTTGACTTCCTATTGCATTTCGCCTTTGTAAGAAAAATTCATGTCTCGTGCTTGACTTGAATAAGTCACCCTTCTTGTTCTCTTACTTACATCATTGATAGATTTGCATGTTCCCAAGTAGAATAGAATTATATTTTTCAACTCTTTTGAGGAGTTCTTTAACTAGTCTTGACATGAGAACACCGTGGGCTAAGCACTATCCCCATTGCACATCCCATGCTATAGGAATTTTTCCGTAATATACTTTTTTAAGTTTCTCCTTTAGGTGGGTATTGTAGTGCTCAAGCTCTTATAGGAATGTCACTCTTCATTGGACTTGCACAAAAGTATACATGCACATAATAGTATGTCCACCTTGCTTTAATTTTAATGCATAGTGGAGAGAAGTTTATTACAAGATTATCTCTTAGAATTTTTTTAACATGTATAATTTTATTTAGGATCTTTGGATATTTTCATATTTTTCAAAACTCTAGGTGACCTTCTAGAGTGTGACTAGGGAGATATCTAGCCAGGGGTGATTTTAAGGATGAAAATTTATTTTAAAATGTAGAGACCTTGGCAAAACTATAAAATGTTTGGCAACATTTTTGTAAAAATATTCAAATTTCTAAGGATTTTATATAGTTTGTATAAATTTTTGGCATTTTTTAAGGTAAAATAATTTTATCTTTTAGAATTTGGGGCGAACTTTTTTAGGGAAAAAACATGGAAAATTAACCCATGAGCTAAATTTAGCCACTAAAATCATCCTTATATCTAGCATGTGACTGGAGAAATATCTAAACCGCTTAAACTAACCCTCACCATTAATTTTATAAAAACTATAAACATGAAATTATTTATTAACTATATAATTATGTATCATTATAATTATAATTATAATTATAATTATATATATATATATATATATATATATATATATATATAGTATTTGGCACCACACATCAGTTAATAATGTATATTGGCTTGCCTTTGCCTAAAAGAATAATACAAATATTTATGAGAAACAAAATAAAAAAATATTCATTCTTCATGTTACCTTAAGGAATAAAAGATCATTAATTCACTTTTTTTTTTTTAATTGAAACATATTATTTAAAACATTTTTCATAAATAAAATTCAAAAAATATTCTTTTATTATGTTCACTTAAGGAAAAATCATAAATTGGAACATATTATTTAAAATATTTATGAGAAATCCAAAATATATTCATTTGTCATGTTAGCTAAATGAATAAGGTATCATTTATTCACTTCTATTTTTAAATTGGAACATATTATATAACAAATATTTGGCTTCAAATTGGGAGAAAGAAAATCGAAAAGCATATTGCGACACCCAAGTCTTGATTTTGGCTTGAGGTAGGGTTTGAATACTAGCTGGCTTGTGTTGTAGAGGATGAAACAAACTAACAGCATGATCTGAACTGTGGCGGAAACTATCCCTGCAGCAGCCAAAAGAACTGCATTTTCAGAGTGTATAGGGCTTGCGGTGGTTGGAGTTCGAATCACGCCAATGGCAAAGTCGCGGAAAGCAAAGGAGCCCTTGCAATGCTGCACCATTAAAAGGAACGGCAAGGTCGTTAAAGGTAAGCCGTTATAAAAATAAAGATTATTTTCTGTTAATGAATATCTTCAGC
>JASDQU011402899.1:87250-100583 GCA_032191745.1 Picea mariana | reverse complement strand
TTTGTTTGATCTCTAAGAGTGTAATGTCCGAGTAGTTTTAGCTTTGGCTCCTTGGCTAATACTGTGTTACAGTCACGTTTGGGAGCATATTTTCACTGACGGGTAAAAGGCTGTTCATATTGTGTTTTGTCAACTGCTAAATAAGACCATTATTTTGAGGTCCATCATTATCAATATCTAAAGGCTTTGAAGGATTGAGAGTCGGACCAGAGTTTTAAAGTCGTAAGGAAAATCAACTTGAATCATTTTTAATAATGAAAAACCTGGGTCATGTGGTATCCACTATTTAAACCATTTGTATAATTGTCTTGTTACATAATTTTGATATCTTTTTGTTGCAACTATTTTATTAACTTTGCTTGGAAATGTATTTATTGAAATATTATTTAAGATATGTTTGCCATGCAACTTGAATGGAATGCTCCTAGGATTAAGGTAACGAAATCCCTATTCGTTTGCCATGCAACGAGTTCTGATTAGCAGGCGTAGTTATGATGTTGATGCAAACAAAAATATGGCTATGTCCCGGTTCTGTTATAAATTTGCTATCAGCAACAAAAATGTGTAAAGTTCTGTACTTAACTGAATGTTATTATGGAGATGATGATAAATTTGACCCGGAAGTATTATTTAAAAATTCCGGTGGAGTAAATAATGAAGATAATCTGTACCATTTACCACAAAAGACCGAGTCGTACACTGAAATATCATTGACTAAAGGAAGATATTGAAACAACACAATTTATAATCCTTTATCGGAAGGAATAGACCATAGGTAGCCTTGTCTGAGAAACTCACTTCAATAAAATCATATAATATGTTTTCCTCCAAAGCTTGAGATCATTCCCAATATCATGGTATTTTGAAGTCAAAATAAATGCTTGTAATTGTGAAGTCACACTAATACGGGAAGTCAGCACTGTTCTTACTGTATTACATTCGTTTTTTTCGACAGTTGAAAATGCTTTGAAAATAAAAATAGAACCCAATTTGCATCAAAAGTAGAGCCTGTATGAGAAAGAGGTTAATTGTTTAATAGCATGTCCTTTTTTGGTCGAATTGCTCTTCCGCCCTTTTGGAATTATCTGTTGAGAAATTTTGAAAAAAAAGAAAAAATAGTTATTAATATGTTTTGCACGATAAGAATGACTTGTGCATGTACCATGGTTGAGGGAGGAGAACAAGGGGTTTAGGTCCTAATCTAAAATTCTTATAATCAAGAGTTAAAGCCTTGAACCACCAAAGAGATCATCTCTAAGGGATCTCTAGTTATGGAGTTGTTATCACTTATATTTACTCAATGCAAACCTAAGTAAGAATAATGAGTAATTAGTCCAAGGTCACCCCTAATTTTTTCTCCATTCAACATGGTGTTTTTCATGTCACAGGAAGCATCCTTAGTGTTCATGCAATATCAATCATTTAGAAAAATATTGTGGTTAGTATGAAAGATTAACACAAAATAATTTATATTGGTATTATATTGGTATGTGTGTAAGCAATCGTGGACTTAAGAATGTTTATAATTAAATAATGAATGTTAATAATTAAATAATATGAAAGATTTCCAATTCACATCGATAAATATGAAAGACAGAAAGAAGATGAATGCACATTTTAAATGATTTATACAATCAAAGTAAAGACATTTAGGCCACCCACATCATTGCACAAAGAATACTATTGAACAATCAAATTTGAAAAAATTTGAAAAAAATGCATAGTCAACCTCTATCATTATATTAGTCAAAAGATTGTCTGCATCATAGAGACAAAATACTTTTAGAAAAACAGGTGTGCTCGTTTCACCATAGACAATATACCAATATTGTCACCCAACCATAGGCACAAAGGCCACCCCTGAGCACCTTAACCTTGACAGACAAAATAATTCCAGAAGCAAATCAATAGCCAACTGTTAGAAATAAGAAAAAGAACATAAAATATACCTTTTCAAAAAAATGTGTTCGCTAGATTAGCAAGAACATAGTAGATTTAAAATAAAAACTCAGATCAGAGATGTATAAGAAAACAGTAGATCTGAAACAAGATCTGAACTATAAAATATTTCTTAGTAATGCAAATCTGAACTAAACAATATTTCTGAGTAATGCAAACTAAAGCAGATCCGATTTTAACATTCAACTCATCAAACTAAAGTAGATCTAGAACATTCAGATCTAGATCATTCAGATTTGAGTAATGCAAACTAAAATAGATCTGAGTTTATCATTCGGCACATCAAACTAAAGTAGATCTAGAACATTCAGATGTGAGTAATGCAAAGTAAAGTAGATCTAGAAGTAATGGAAACAAAGTATTTCTAGATCTAGAACATTCAACATTACGAATAGTAGATCTGAATTTAAGAAAATAGATAAAATTGAAACTGCAACTTACCTCTGAAGATTACCTTTGTGTAATGAAGAAAAGCTTGACACACATGTGAAATGTTAAGCCTCTGAAGTTATGCTAAGATATAGTATTGGACTCATAGATCAACCACTAAGGGTTAGATCTCTATAGAAGAGAATATAGGATTGTTTTCCACCATAGAAAAACCCAAAGAGAAGACAACAAACCCAAATTGAATTCTGGAAGTAAACCATTGTCACAGTCACATACAAACAACAAGAGAGGGAAATATTGGAGGTTCCATATCTTCTCAGGAAGAAGACAATTGCCTATTGTAAGGGTCTACCAACCCATCCCTCTGAGGTTTCAGATATGCTAAGAATGGGACAACAACCTCTAGAAGAGGGTGGGCTGCTAGAAGATTGGCAGAGTGAGGAGAGGGCGACAACTTAAACATAACAAAGATGATGGAGGGATGGACCTGGAAAAAACACCCTCAATGCAACATCTAAATGGACCTGGAAGCAGTCAAACAACCCTCAACACAACAACCTAAATTTCCAGCACAAAGAATGGAAGCCGAACTGAACTATCAAGGGAGGGCACAACACATAGAAAGAAAACTCAGAGAAATCTGCCACTTAGCATAGGAGACAGTGAGTGAGTGAATCAAAAGGTGGGGGAAGGGTTTCTATTTATGGTTTAGGCTAGGGCTTAGGGTAATAAAATAATAATTAATATAATGACATATTAATTAATATAAATATTAATTTAATATGTCATATGTCATATTAATTAATATTTCCATTTTAATCTTACTAAGCCTTAAAACAAAAAGACAAACCCCACTCAAACCCAAAATCAAAAACCAAAATGTGAAGAACAACCAAGGGATTAGGAAAGGAAAACAGGGTTTTCTTAGTGGCAACACATGTCCATATGATTCTCAAGGTGACCAATTTACTTTATCATCACTGCATAAGAGGTACATCACACAATGTGGTCATGCTCATCTTCATAGTCTCTCCTAGGTCTTGTGGACCATCCTGGGAGAGAGGAAGAGGATCACACATGAACACATCTTGGTACTACACCAAGATCTACTTGATCAAAGACCAGGTTTCCCCATAACACATCCAGGTTCTTATCCACGAATGTACAAGACCAAGGATCAACCCATGCTTTAAGCATGGGTACCCTAGAACACATCCAGGGGCCCTAGACATATCTAGGGATTTATACTGCTTGGTCCGAGACCAAGAACCCCAGTCATCTACTGGGGGCCCTCATAAGGGTCTTTTTCCATGGCTCTAACTTCTTGGTCCCAGACCAAGAACCCCAGGAGTGTACTGGGGGCCCTAGTACACAACTAGTGTCTTATGCCATCCTCTAAGGAGAATGGTTCTTGTAGCTGCATTAAATTCAACACTCCCTCTCAGGAAGAGAGTCATTCTCAGCAACACCAAGCTTGTCTCGAAAGTACACAAACTTTGTCAAGGACAATGGATTGGTCAAAATATTTGTCGTCTTTTCTGCCGTTGGAACATATTGAATATTTAGAATGTTCTTCTGCACCATGTCCCAGACATAGTGATATCTCATCTCAATTTGATTTGAACCGTCGTGAAACACCATATTCTTGGAGAGCTTTATACAACTTGGGTTGTCACAGTGGATGACTGTGGGTTCTAGCTCTGCACTGAACAAGCTTCAAAGTAGTTTCTCGAGCCACACTACTTCTCTGCTAGTAGCACTTGCAACAATGTATTATGCTTCTACAGTGCTCTTGGCTATGGAGCCATGTTTCCTGCTAGACCAAGAAATCACCATTGAACCCAAACTGAAGCAAAATCCTAAAGTGCTCTTCTGATCCACTTTATTTCACATCCAATCTAAATCTGTAAATCCATGAAGCATTACACCTCCACTGGAAGTGTATCTAAGACCATAGGATATAGTCCCCCAAACATATCTTAGATTATGTTTAACAACAACCATATGTATATTCTTTGGTTCACACATGAACTGGTTGAGGGCATTTACTGCATAACAAATATCTAGTGTAGTATGTGCGAGGTACAAAAATGACCTAATGATCTGTCGATATAAGGTGGAGTCTTATTGATATGAATTTGTAACCTGATCTTGTAATTTCTTTAGGTTAGAGATCATTGGTGTGGTCATGGACTTATAGTCCATCATGCCAAATCTACGGAGCACATCAACTACATATTTTCTCTTTGAGAGAAAGATCTCACCTAGTTTCTGCCACACCTCCAAGCCCAAGAAGTAATGTGTGAGCCCCAAGTCTTTCATTTCAAACTCTGCAGAAAGATCCCTCTTAGTCTGAGCTATCAAGTTTTCCTCTCAAGTGAGGAACAAATCATCCATGTATAAGACTAGGATAACTGGATGATTTTTTACAATCTTTATATAAATATTGGGATCTTCTATGCTCTTGGTGAATCCAAGACTCTGTAGAAAGTTGTCTATTCTACCATACCAAGCTCTCAGAGCTTGCTTCAATCCGTAAAAGGATTTCTTGAGTTTTCACAAATGAGATTCTTTCTCGTGGATCACAAAACCTTCAGACTGTTTGATATACACTTCTTGCTCAACTTCACTGTTAAGAAAAGTAGTCTTAACGTCCATCTGGTGAGGTTTCCAACCAAAAACGCTTGCAAGAGAGATAATAATCCTGATGGAAGTATATCTAGAAACTGGAGCAAAGATCTCGTCATAGTTAATTCCTTCTTTTTGAGAGAAACCATGAGCCACAAATCTAGCCTTGTATTTTTCAATACTTCCATCTGCTGCATGCTTTATCTTATAAAGCCATTTAGAAGTTACCATGGATTTTCCACGAGGACTAGGAACCACTGCCCATACATAATTCTTTAGAATTAAATCATATTCTTATATCATAGCATATTTCCACACTTGATGTTTGGAGGGTTCTTCAAATGTGGAAGGTTCTGAATCAATCACAATATTCAACTTAACTATGAGACCAGAGTACTTATTGGGCTTCTTGCTTTCTCTGAAAGTGCCCTTAGGAGTTGAATTCTTTTATGCTTCTTTTATAATTTCTTAGCACTAGGTTGGTTTCCTTTTAATAGGATGTTTCTCCAAAGGAAACTCAATACTATCCCTTGAGGGATCCACTGGAAGTTCTGAGGTCTCTTCCCTCTGCTCATATGGAAGAGGAGAATATGAAGAATCAAGTGGTGGACCTTCCTACTCCCCTGAATCACATAGAATTTCTCCGACCCGACGAAAATATACCTCTTCATGAAAAGTCAAGTCTTAGCTTACTTCGATGAACTTTTGACCTAGGATATAAATTATGTAATCCTTTGAGGTTTCACTGTATCCCACAAAAATTCTTTTCTTTCTGGAGGGTTCTAGCTTAGTCCTCTTTAATTTTGGAATGTGGACATAGATTGGACTGCAAAATATTCTCAAGTGATCAATTGAAGGCTTTATACCAGTGCAAAATTCTTCTGGAGTTTTCACTTCAAGAGCTTTGTGTGGACATCTATTATGAATGTAGACTACAGTACTAGCAGCTTTGGCCCAAAGAGATAATGGTAAGTTTTGGTAATACATCATGGCCCTAGATGCTTCACATATAGTTTTGTTCTTTCTTTCCATGACCCCATTTTTTTGGGGTTTTTACCGCATAGTCATCTCCCTCTTAATCCCAAAATCCCGACAGAGTTCATCATATTTGAAGGATTCAAATTCTTTACCATTGTCTGTTCTAAAAAACAGGACGTGTCTTCCTGTTTGATTTTCAACCAGATTCTTTAAATCTTGAAATCTACTGAACGATTCATCTTTAGTATTTAAAAAGTAAATACAAGTTTTACGAGAAAAATCATCAATACAAATTATATAGTAATTACAAGCATTCATAGATGGAGCAGTCATGGCCCCACAAAGATCAGAATGAATTAGATCTAGAATGCGATTAGATTTTCTATCGATGTGAGGATAGTGTTTCTTTGTATTCTTACCATGTGAACAACCTCTACAAACACTATCATGCTTAAAATAAAATACTGGCATACTTGTCACCATCTTTTGCTAATCTGCAAGTGCGTTGTAGTTGAGATGTCCAAGCCTCTTGTGCTAGAGCTTGCAGGGATTTATCATCTCATGAGATAGTGCTTGAACAACTTGACTTGATATTTTATAAAGTCCACTCTCACAAGTTCTAATAGTCATATCCGTACTCATATCTCCATTTGAGGGCCACATGAGAGCCTTCCCTTTGGTGAAGGCTAATAAGTATCCTTTTCTTTCTAACACTGCAACTGAGATTATATTTTTCTCTAAACCAGGAACATAAAGAATTTCATCAATATGAAAGATATTACCTGATTGAAGTTGGAAAGAAGCAGATACAAAACCTTTAATGTCATAAGTACCATTAATATGCAGTTCTACCTTTATATTGAATTTCTTGTCCCGATAGTTTGCAAGATTTTGTTTGAAGCTTGTCATGTGTTTGGGAGCACCGTTGTCCATTAATCAAATCTCCTCCCACTTGGTTATGGTGCCAGAAAGAGATGAGATGAGATAATATTCTTGATGTTGTTCTTTCACAACCCTAGTTTGTCTTCTTTGAGGTTCCTCTTGAGCTTTAGCCTCTTCAGTAGCAACTGAGGCTTGGAACTTTCATTTTCTTCTCTGTTGAGAGGGAGGGTTCTTGCAATCTCTTTCATAATGTCCTAGATTATTGCAATTAAAACATTTTACTTTAGATAAATTAGGATTAAGATGAGATAATTTACCTTGAGGTTTCTTACCTTTGCCTTTAGATTTAGGAAACTTCTTCCATTTCTTGGCTTTTGTTGAAAGGGCATGATCTCTTAGAATTGAGTGATCATTTTTTCTTTTGAGTCTTCTTTATTCTTCAAAGCAATCATGCCATAATCTGTCAAAGTTAGGTTGGGCTTCTCTTCCATTGACAGATGCAATGAAAAATCCCCATGACTCATGGAGTCCATCAACTGTAGTTTTCACAAGGTCATCATCATCTACAACAACTTCTATTGCTACAAGTTTATCTCTGGTTTGAGCAATCTTGGAGAAGAAGGAAACAATTGAGTCATATTTTCCCATTCTCAAAGTACGTAGTTGTTTCTTCAATATTATCTTATGAGTTGGTGGCTTCTTTTCATAGAGTTTTTCCAAATCATCAAAACAATCTTTGGGAGTCCTTAGATGACCAATGATAGGCATCATGTTTTCCTTAAGAGAATAAAAAATGATACTTTTAGCGTTGGTTTGTTTCTTTCTGGATGCTACCCTGGTTGTGTTTGAAGTGGGTTCTTCAATTACCCTGGTGATCAGCTCTTCTAGATCATTCTCTTCAATAATGTTAAGTATCCTGCCTTTTCAAGCATTGAAGTTGGAGTCCCCTACAAGTTTATCTTCAACTTTGACTTAAGAGGAGGCCATGTTGAGTTCTATGGATCAGTTTAGTAAAGTAGATGCAACGGATCTGCAAAACAAACCCTAAGAATATGGATCCACGCAAGCTCAAGTCTTCGCTTCTTGAGATCTTTTCATGCCCTAAGATCTGATACAATGTTAGAAATAAGAAAAAGAATAGAAAATATACCTTTTCAAAAAATTCAGTTAGATAGATCAACAAGAACATAGTAGATCTAAGATTAAAACTCAGATCAAAGATGTTTAAGAAAGCAGTAGATCTGAAACAAGATCTGAACTATAAAATATTTCTGATTAATGCAAATCTGAACTAAACAATATTTCTGAGTGATGCAAACTAAAGTAGATATGAGTTTATCATTCAACACATCAAACTAAAGTAGATCTAGAACATTCATATCTAGATCATTCTGATCTGAGTAATGAAAACTAAAATAGATTTGAGTTTATCATTCAACACATCAAACTAAAGTAGATCTAGAACATTTAGATATAGATCATTCAGATATGAGTAATGAAAAATAAAGTATATATGAGTAATGCAAACAAAGTATTTCTAGAGCTAGAACATTCATCATTATGAATAGTAGATCTGAGTTTAAGTGATNGAGTTTAAGAAAATAGATAAAATTGAAACTGCAACTTACCTCTGAAGATTACCTCTGTGTAATGAAGAAAATATTGACACAGATGTGAAATGTTAAGACTTTGAAGTTATGCTCAGATATAGTCTTGGAATCATAGATCAACCACTAAGGGTTAGATATCTATAGAAGAGAATATAGTACCATTTCTCCACATAGAAAAACCCAAAGAGAAGACAACAAACCCAAATTAAATTCTAGAAGTAAATCCTTGTCACAGTCACATACATAAAACAAGAGAGGGAAATCTTGGAGGTTCTAGATCTTCTTAGGAAGAAGACAATTGCCTACTGTAAGGGTCTAGCAACCCAGCATGAAGGCTACAACCCTCTGAAGTTCCATATTTGCTAAGAAAGAGGGTCAGCTGCTAGAAGACTAGTAGAATGAGGAGTGGGAAACAACTTAAACATAACATAGATGATGGAGGGATGGACCTGGCAGTAACACCCTCAAGACAACAACCCTCAATGCAACATCTAAATGTACCTAGAAGCAACAATTGGAACAACCCTCAACACAACAACCTAATTTTCCAACACAAAGAATGGAAGCCGAACTGAACTGTCAAGGGAGGCCGCAACACATAGAAAGAAAACTCAAAGCAATCCACCACTTAGCGTAGGAGAGAGTGAGTGAGTGAATTGAAAGGTGGGGGAAGGGTTTCTATTTATAGTTTAAGGCTAGGGCTTAGGGTAATAAAATAATAATTAATATAATGACATATTAATTAATACTAATATTAATTTAATATGTCATATTTCATATTAATTAATATTTCTATTTTAATCTTACTAAGCCCTAAAACAAAAATACAAACCCCACTCAAACCCAAACTCAAAAACCAAAGTATGAAGAACAAAAAAGGGGTTAGGAAAGGGAAAAGGGGTTTTCTTAGTGGGAACACTTGTCCACATGATTCTCAAGGTAACCAATTAACTTTATCATCACTCCATAAGAAGTACATCACACAATGTGCTAATGCTCATCTTCATAGTCTCTCCTAGGTCCTGTGGACCATCCTGGGAGAGAGGAAGATGATCACACACCAACACATATTGGTATTACACCAAGATCTACTTGATCAAAGACTAGGTTTCCCCAGAACACATATGGGGTCTTATCCACCAAGGTACAATACCGAGGATCAACCCATGCCTTAGGCATGGGTGCCCTAGGACACATCCAAGGTCCCTAGACATATATAGAGACTTATAGTTCTTGGTCCCAGACCAAGAACCCTAGTCATCTACTGGGGTCCCTCACAAGGGTCTTTTTCCATGGCTCTAACTACCTGGTCCGAGACCAAAAACCCTAGAAGTGTACGGGGAGCCCTAGTCCACAACTAGGGTCTTATGCCATCCTCCAAGCATAATGGCTCTTGCAGTTGCATTAAATTAAACACCAACCAAGGTAGTGCACCTGTCTCCAATGCTAGCGCACCAAGGAAGAATAATCAAAGTCCAAGCAAGAATTCCAAACCATAACGAAGAGAGTGTCCAAGCTAAAATCGAAATTCCAGTTGTAGCAAATGCAACTACTGCAGTTCATATCCAAACTTGCACACCACTGATCTTATCTAGTTTTGAGAGTGAGTATGACAAATGAGCCCAATCTCCCCCTATTTATACTACTCTATCTCACTTGACTGGGCTGACTTCTCTTTTTGGTGGCTCAGAACTCAATATTAAATATTCTCTTGAGTTGACTTGTCTCCTAGAGTTATTATCCAACATTTCATCGTTTCTCTTTCTTCCTAAAATAATCTAGTATTGTAAAAGGTTGCATGTGGAGGTTAATACCTCCAACAAATACCATAATATCAACACTCCCTCCTAGCTAGGGAGTTATTAAAGGAAATCATCTCGATCACAAATAGTACATTCAACTGGTAGCATCATCATATTCCCACAGGTTATCTCATGATCAAATCATGAGCACCATAATCACTTATCCAACTAGATAGTCTCCATGGAAATAAAAAAAATTCTATCCAATAGAAAACAATGGTGTCTATCCATAGTAATACACAACTACTACCCAGTGGTAGACAAACCACACCTAGTAGCACACAACTACTAACCAATAACACACATTCACTACTAGTGGATCACATCTACCACAATAGCATGCAACTACTTTCTAGAGAGATACAATCTCCACAACAATCATATCATCTGATATCAACAATATCATGATACAAGATGAGTCATCTGGGCCATTCTTCCACTCACATCTGTGAGATTTGGAAGAGCATCTACCCTCAGAATGTAAATAATTAGCTATGGGCTATATAGACTATTCTTCCCAAGCATAGAAGAAAAATTGTCTCTGATTTTTTAGCTTGGACCATTCACCAACTTGGACATTCCTCCGACACTAATCATAGTGAAAACTGGAGGGAATGGGTCTTCCCTAAGGAATGTCTGTCCTTGATTGTTGAACCTAGACCATTCAGCTATCTGGGCCATTCCAATGGCACTAATCACAGTGAGACCTAGAGAGAATGAGTTTTCACTAGGGAATGATTGTCCAGACCATTTCCTATGAAAATGATTGTCCTGCATCAACCTCCAAAATGGACCATTCTTTGAAACTGCTCACAACTATGAACTTCGAAAGAATGAATTCTTGGTGAGGAAAACCATTCTACATGACCACTACTCAGAGTGATTGGAAATAAGAATGATTGTCCCATACCATTCCCCACACTGGCCACAAGGGGAATCATTCTCTATGGTACATCGACAATCTATCAGACCATTTTCATTATGAAAATTATTGTCCAATGTGGACCATTTTCCAAACTGGAAAATTCCTTTCCGTCAAAAATATCGAACCATTTTCCAAACTGGTAAGGAACTTCCCATCCTGGACCATTTTTCGAACTGGAAAATGACTACCCATAAATCAATAAGATATTAGTGATCCCTCCCAAACTATGAGTAATCACTTTGTTTTCCAATACCGAGTTCATCTCCATGAGCCCCAGCTTGTATCTTAAGTACATAATCGTTTCATCTTGGAAATAGGATTTACCAAAATATCTTCTATCTGCTCATCTATGGAGTTATATTGGAGAACCACGTCTCTATTTTGGACTTTATCATAGAGAATATAATTCTTTATCTCAATGTACTTCATCCTGTCATGGAACACTGGTTTCTCTGAAAGCTTCCCATAGATCTTTACAATATATCATGGTCGAATTAAACACTTGATCAGAGGGTCCAGAAACAAACTTATGGAGTCACATTGATTTTGTAAAAGCATCACAAGCTGCAATATATTCTTCTTTTGTAGTGTTGAGTGCAAAAGACTTATGTTTCCTGCTAGCCCATGACATCCTCTCAAAGCTCAAACTGAAACATATCCAAGTGGTGCTCCTTCTGTCATATACACTCCCTACCCAATTGAATTAGAGTTTCTTCATTTTCTTCAGATTTGTTATCATGGGAGTTTTCTATGGATTTGCAATCCATCATCCCAAATTTCTGAGTAACCATTCTGATACACTTTCTCTGTCATATGAATTTGTTTCGACACTTCTGTTGTGTATGAGATACTCTGCATCAAGTTTCTTGAATACATACAAGGTATTCTTCCATTTGCATACATGGGTCTCTTTCTGGCATAAGATTCTTTCTCAATTTGCTTTATTGGGAAGAACAATCATTTACATGTAAATTTCAATCCATGGATACTGCAAGAGGTATATCTGGTTTACTGGAACAATAAGTCGTCATCATCTTCTCCCTCCTTCTGGAAGAACCTCTAGTTATGAATCTCACAATGCTTCCATTCATAAGTATTTTTCATATTTTCTTACATACATTGTTCATCATCACAACTTCCATTTCTTCTTCTTGATTTCTTCTAGTGGGTTCAAACCATGTTGGTAGTCTTATGATTCTCAGTATAATAACTGTTTTTTCTAGATTTTCTTTATTTCATGGAATCTTCATGTTCTTCCTCATGTTCCTCTTTAGATTTTGGTTCCATGGAGTATTCTATAGATTCCATGCCCTTCCTTCCTTAATATTCAAACTTCTTCCTTTCATCATAGGAGCATGGATGTAGATCGACAACCAAGGATACTTAAGGATTCTTTTTTAAGAAATATTCTTCTAGACTCAAACTGAACACATGTTTCTTATAATGGCTTCTACTTTCAATGGTGAACATGAACATATACTTTATAATATTCACATATTATACAATGGATCATATCATTTAGTATTATCTCCCACCTAGTTTCGGATTCATTCCTGAATGCATGCTCTTCTTTTGTAATTCTCCAATCAACTCCCTACATCTAAGAGAGTCCATGCATATGTCTGCATCCTTATTGATTTATGTAAAGTGTCACAAGTTTTATTATGGTTTCCTCTTGATTTCTGAATTCTTTATGGTCTCTTCAAGTTTGATTCTGATTGTGGCCCATCTGACATTTTTTACTTATATAATGGATATCACAGGAATTGTCGCTAAAGATTGTCAACGTATTTCATCTTTTTCATGTGCATTGTAGTCATCGTAATAGAAATACTTATCTTTTTATTCTTCCATAGGTATTGTTTTACTGAAAATGTTTTCTTCTAAGAAATATATATGCATGATATATACATGAACTATGTAAACATGGTATGAACAAGAACTATGAAGAATATTGTTACCTTGACTAGAAGAAGAAGTTTGTTTTATCCTGCTTGGTTTTCTTTCAGGGTTCCCTTTCTTCAGCAACTGCTTCTTCATTTGTTTCCTTTCTTTTCTTTAAATCAGGACAATGGTTCCTGTAGTGACCATCATTTCGACAGTTGAAGCCTTGTATTTTTGAAATATCCTTTTCTTGATTTGGTTTCTTCCTTAAGCCA
>JASDQU011402899.1:56352-67247 GCA_032191745.1 Picea mariana | reverse complement strand
GAAATACACATCCACAAGAGACAACATTTATCCTGGGAAACCCTCTAGGGGAAGAAAACCCAGCAAAACTTCCTTATCATAAATAGCTTATACAATGTTCAAGAGATAACTCAAACCAATATAGAAAAGTCCTCCTCAAGAGATGTGCCACCCTTCTTCTCCTCTCTCCAACTTGTAATTGCAGCTTGCCTCATAAGAGAATGAGCAAGTGAAGTGTGTGTGAGAAGTGAGGCACTAGCCTCTTATTTATATCAATCTGGCATGTTGGAAGAGTCACCATCTAGCAGGGCCGACCTCTCACTCTGGGTGGGTAAACCCACCTTTTATTAATTTTGTCCCTTTCATTATAACTGTTGGGGCTGACTTCTTATTCTGCACATTGTAATTGACCGATGACCAATCCGCAAAAGGGGATTTGGTCCTTATACAATTACCGACATGATTAATCCTCAATGGGGATTGATCTAATAACAATAATAATAATAATGACATGATTAATCCTCAATGGGGATTTAATCCAATAACAAAATAATAATAAGAATGCTCTTCGTAGTTACATTATTTCAACACTTGAAACGTTGGATAATAACTCTAGGAGACAAGTCAACTCAAGAGAATATTTAATATTGAGTTATGAGCCACCAAAAAGAGAAGTCAGCCCAGTCAAGTGAGATAGATTAGTATAATAGGGGGAGACTGGGATCATTTGTCATACTCACTCTCAAAACTAGATAAGATCAATGGTGCGCAAGTTTGGAGAGGAACTGCAGTAGTTGCAGTTGCTACAACTGGAATTTCGGTTTTAGCTTGGACACTCTCATGGTTATGGCTTGGAATTCCTGCTTGGACTTTGATTATTCTTCCTTGGTGTGATAGCATTGGAGACAGGTGCACTACCTTGGTTGGTGTTTAATTTAATGCAACTGCAAGAGCCATTCTTCTTGGAGGATGGCATAAGACCCTAGTTGTGGACTAGGGCTCCCCGTACAATTCTAGGGTTTTTGGTCTTGGACCAAGTACTTAGAGCCATGAAAAAAGACCCTTGTGAGGGCCCCCAGTATATGACTAGGGTTCTTGGTCTGGGACCAAGAACTATAAGTCTCTATATATGTCTAGGGACCTTGGATGTGTTCTAGGGCACCCATGCCTAAGGCATGGGTTGATCCTTGGTATTGTACCTTGGTGGATAAGACCCCATATGTGTTCTGGGGAAACCTGGTCTTTGATCAAGTAGATCTTGGTGTAATACCAATATGTGTTGGTGTGTGGTCATCTTCCTCTCTCCCAGGATTTTCCACAAGACCTAGGAGAGACTATGAAGATGAGCATTACCACATTGTATGATGTACTTCTTATGGAGTGATGATAAAGTTGATTGGTCACCTTGAGAATCATATGGACAAGTGTTCCCACTAAGAAAACCCCTTTTCCCTTTCCTAACCCCTTTTTTGTTCTTCACACTTTTCTTTTTGAGTTTGGATTTGAGTGGGGTTTGTATTTTTGTTTTAGGGCTTAGTAAGATTAAAATAGAAATATTAATTAATATGACATATGACATATTAAATTAATATTAGTATTAATTAGTATGTCATCATATTAATTATTATTTTATTACCCTAAGCCCTAGCCTTAAACTATAAATAGAAACCCTTCCCCCACCTTTCAATTCACTCACTCACTCTCTCCTATGCTAAGTGGCAGATTGCTATGAGTTTTCTTTCTATGTGTTGTGGCCTCCCTTGACAGTTCAGTTCGGCTTCCATTCTTTGTGTTGGCAAATTAGGTTCTTGTGTTGAGGGTTGTTCCAATTGTTGCTTCTAGGTAGATTTAGATGTTGCGTTGAGGGTTTTTGTGTTGAGGGTGTTGCTACCAGGTCCATCCCTCCATCGTCTCTGTTATGTTTAAGTTGTTTCCCTCTCCTCATTCTACTAGTCTTCTAGCAGTCAACCCTCTTTCTTAGCAAATATGGAACTTCAGAGGGTTGTAGCCTTCATGCTGGGTTGCTAGACCCTTACAGTAGGCAATTGTCTTCTTCCTAAGAAGATCTGGAACCTCCAAGATTTCCCTCTCTTGTTTTATGTATGTGATTGTGACAAGGATTTACTTCTAGAATTTAATTTGGGTTTGTTGTCTTCTCTTTGGGTTTTTCTATGGGGGGAAACGGTCCTATATTCTCTTCTATAGATATATAACCCTTAGTGGTTGATCTATGAGTCCAAGACTATATCTGAGCATAACTTCAAAGTCCTAACATTTCACATGTGTGTCAATATTTTCTTCATTACACAGAGGTAATCATCAGAGGTAAGTTGCAGTTTCAGTTTTATCTATTTTCTTAAACTCAGATCTACTATTCRTAATGATGAATGTTCTAGCTCTAGAAATACTTTGTTTGTGTTACTCATATCTACTTTAGTTTTCATTACTCAGATATGAATGATCTATATSTAAATGTTCTAGATCTACTTTAGTTTGATGTGTTGAATGATAAACTTAGATCTACTTTAGTTTTCATTACTCAGATTGGAATGATCTAGATATGAATGTTCTATATCTACATTAGTTTGATGTGTTGAATGATAAACTCATATCTACTTTAGTTTGCATTACTCARAAATATTCTTTAGTTCAGATTTGCATTACTCATAAATATTTTATAGTTCAGATCTTGTTTCATATCTACTGCTTTCTTAAACATCTTTGATCTGAGTTTTAATCTTAGATCTACTATGTTCTTGTTGATCTAGCTAACCGAATTTTTTGAAAAGGTATATTTTCTGTTCTTTTACTTATTTCTAAYATTGTATCATATCTTAGGGCATGAAACGAGCTCAAGAAGTGAAGACTTGAGATTGCGTAGATCCATATTCTTAGTGTTTGTTTTGYAGATCCGTTGCATCTACTTTACTAAACTGATCCATAGAACTCATCATGGCCTCCTCTTAAGTCAAAGTTGAAGAAAAACTTGTAGGGGCCTYCAACTTCAATGCTTGAAAAGACAAAATACTTAACATTATTGAAGAGAATGATCTAGAAGAGCTGATCACCAGGGTAATTGAAGAACCCACTTCAAACACAACTAGGGTAGCATCCCAAAAGAATCAAACCAAGGCTAAAAGTATCATTTTTTATTCTATTAAGGAAAACATGATGCCCATCATTGGTCATCTAAGGACTCCCAAAGATTGTTTTGATGCTTTGGAAAGACTCTATGAAAAGAAGGCACCAACTCATAAGATATTATTGAAGAAACAACTACGTACTTTGAGAATGGGAAAATATGACTCGATTGTTTCCTTCTTCTCCAAGATTGCTCAAACCAGAGATAAACTTCTAGCAATAGAAGTTGTTGTAGATGATGATGACCTTGTGAAAACTACAGTTGATCGACTCCATGAATCATGGGGATTTTTTATCGCATCTGTCAATGGAAGAGAAGCCCAACCTAACTTTGACAAATTATGTCATGACTGCTTTGAAGAATAAAGAATACTCAAAAGAAGAAATGATCACTCAATTCTAAGAGATCATGCCCTTTCAACAAAATCCAAGAAATGGAAGAAGTTTCCTAAATCTAAAGGAAAAGGAAAGAAACCTCAAGGTAAATTATCTCATATTAATCCTCATTTATCTAAAGTAAAATGTTTTAACTACAATAATCTAGGACATTATGAAAGAGATTGTAGGAACCCTCCCTCTCAACAGAGAAGAAAAGGAAAGTTCCAAGCCTCAGTTGCTACTGCAGAGGCTAAAGCTCAAGAGGAACCTCAAAGAAGACAAACTAGGGTTGTGAAAGAACAACATCAAGAATATTATCTCATCTCACCTCTTTCTGGCACCATAACCAAGTGGGAGGAGATTTGGTTAATGGACAACAGTGCTCCCAAACACATGACAAGCTTCAAACAAAATCTTGCAAACTATCGAGACAAGAAATTAAATATAAAGGTAGAACTGCATGTTAATGTTACTTATGACATTAAAGGTTTTGGATCTGCTTCTTTCCAACTTCAACCAGGTAATATCTTTCATATTGATGAAATTCTTTATGTTCCTGGTTTACAGAAAAATCTAATCTCAGTTGAAGTGTTAGAAAGAAAATGATACTTATTAGCCTTCACCAAAGGGAAGGCTCTCATGTGGCCCTCAAATGGAGATATGAGCATGGATATGACTATTGAAACTTGTGAGAGTGGACTTTATAAAATATCAGGTCAAGTTGTTCAAGCACTAGCCCACGAGATGATAAATCCCTGCAAGCTCTAGCACAAAAGGCTTGGACATCTCAACTACAACGCACTTGCAAGTTAGAAAAAGATGGTGACAGGTATGCCCGTATTTTCTTTTGAGCATGATAGTGTTTGTAGAGGTTGTGCACATGGTAAGAATACAAAGAAACCCTATCCTCACATCGATAGGAAATCTAATCGCATTCTAGATCTAATTCATTTTGATCTTTGTGGGCCCATGACTACTCCATCTATGAATGCTTGTAATTACTATATAATTTGTATAGATGATTTTTCTCGTAAAACTTGTATTTACTTTTTAAATACTAAAGATGAATCGTTCAGTAGATTTCAAGATTTAAAGAATCTTGTTGAAAATCAAACAGGAAGACACATCCTGGTTTTTAGAATAGACAATGGTAAAGAATTTGAATCCTTCAAATATGATGAACTCTGTCGGGATTTTGGGATTAAGAGGGAGATGACTATGCTATATAAACCCCAACAGAATGGGGTCATGGAAAGAAAAAACAAAACTATATGTGAAGCATCTAGGGCCATGATGTATTACCAAAACTTACCATTATCTCTTGGGTCGAAGATACCAGTATTTTAGTCTACATTCATAATAGATGTCCACACAAAGCTCTTGAAGTGAAAACTCCAGAAGAATTTTTCACTAGTATAAAGCCTTCAATTGATCACTTGAGAATATTTTCCAGTCCAATCTATGTCCACATTCAAAAATTAAAGAGGACTAAGCTAGAACCCTCCAGAAAGAAAAGAATTTTTGTGGGATACAGTGAAACCTC
The DNA here is from genome assembly GCA_032191745.1 of Picea mariana. Taxonomy (NCBI): domain Eukaryota; kingdom Viridiplantae; phylum Streptophyta; class Pinopsida; order Pinales; family Pinaceae; genus Picea; species Picea mariana. Next base: position 62,206 of record JASDQU011402899.1, on the reverse strand, counting down.
AAAGGATTACATAATTTATATCCTAGGTCAAAAGTTCATCGAAGTAAGCTGAGACTTGACTTTTCATGAAGAGGTATATTTTCGTTGGGCCAGAGAAATTCTATGTGATTCAGGGGAGTAGGAAGGTCCACCACTTGATTTTTCATATTCTCCTCTTCCATATGAGCAGAGAGAGGAGACCTCAGAACTTCCAGTGGATCCCTCAAGGGATAGTATTGAGTTTCCTTTGGAGAAACCTCCTATTAAAAGGAAACCAACCTAGTGCCAAGAAATTATAAAGGAAGCATAACATAATTCAACTCCTAAGGGCACTTTTAGAGAAAATCATAAGCCAAATAAGTACTCTGGTCTCATAGTTAAGTTGAATATTGTGATTGATTCAAAACCTTCCACATTTGAAGAACCCTCCAAACATCAAGTGTGGAAATATGTTATGATATAAGAATATGATTCAATTCTAAAGGATTATGTATGGGCAGTGGTTCCTAGTCCTCGTGGCAAATCCATGGTAACTTCTAAATGGCTTTATAAGATAAAGAATGCGGTAGATGACAGTATTGAAAAATACAAGGTTAGATTTGTGGCTCGTGGTTTCTCTCAAAAAGAAGGAATTGACTATGACGAGATCTTTGCTGCAGCTTCCAGATATACTTCCATCAGGATTATTATCTCTCTTGCAATAGTTTTTGGTTGGAAACCTCACCAAATGGACGTTAAGACTACTTTTCTTAATAGTGAAGTTGAGCAAGAAGTGTATATCAAACAGTTTAAAGGTTTCGTGATCCATGAGAAAGAATCTCATTTGTGAAAAGTCAAGAAATCCTTTTATGGATTGAAGCAAGCTCTGAGAGCTTGGTATGGTAGAATAGACAACTTTCTACAGAGTCTTGGATTCACCAAGAGCATAGAAGATCCCAATATTTATATAAAGATTGTACAAAATCATCCAGTTATCCTAGTCTTATACATGGATGATTTGTTCCACACTTGAGAGGAAAACTTGATAGCTCAGACTAAGAGGGATCTTTCTGCAGAGTTTGAAATGAAAGACTTGGGGCTCACACATTACTTCTTGGGCTTGAAGGTGTGGCAGAAACTAGGTGAGATGTTTCTCTCAAAGAGAAAATATGTAGTTGATGTGCTTCGCAGATTTGGTATGATGGATTGTAAGTCCATGACCACACCAATGATCTCTAACCTAAAGAAATTACAAGATCAGGTTACAAGTTCATATCAATAAGACTCCACCTTATATCGACAGATCATTAGGTCATTTTTGTACCTCATACATACTAGACTAGACATTTGTTATGCAGTAAATGCCCTCAGCCAGTTCATGTGTGAACCAAAGAATATACATATGGTCGTTGTTAAACATAATTTGAGATATGTTTGGAGGACTATAGCCTATGGTCTTAGATACACTTCCAATGGAGGTGTAATGCTTCATGGATTTACAGATTCAGATTGGATGTGAAATAAAGTGGATCAGAAGAGAACTTCAGGATTTTTCTCCAGTTTGGGTTCAACGATGATTTCTTGGTCTAGTAGGAAACAGGGCTCCATAGCCAAGAGCACTGCATAATCATAATACATTGTTGCAAGTGCTACTAGCAAAGAAGTAGTGTGGCTCAGGAAGCTACTTTGAAGCTTGTTCAGTGCAGATCTAGAACCCACAGTCATCCACTGCAACAACCTGAGTTGTATAAAGCTCTCCGAGAATATGGTGTTTCACGATAGGTCAAAGCAAATTGAGATGAGATATCACTATGTCTGAGACATGGTGCAGAAGAACATTCTAAATATTCAGTATTTTCCAACAGCAGAAAAGACGACAAATATTTTGACCAATCCATTGTCCTTGACAAAGTTTGTGTACTTTCGAGACAAGCTTGGTGTTGTTGCGAATGACTCTCTTCCTGAGAGGGAGTTTTGAATTTAATGCAGCTACAAGAACTGTTCTCCTTAGAGGATGGCATAAGACCCTAGTTGTGGACTAGGGCCCCCAGTACACTCATGGGGTTCTTGGTCTGGGACCAAGAAGTTAGAGCCATGGAAAAAGACCCATATGAGGGCTCCCAGTAGATGACTGGGGTTCTTGGTCTCGAACCAAGCAGTATAAATCCCTAGATATGTCTAGGGCCCCTGGATGTGTTCTAGGGTAGCCATGCCTAAAGCATGGGTTGATCCTTGGTATTGTACCTTCGTGGATAAGAACCTGGATGTGTTATGGGGAAACCTGGTCTTTGATCAGGTAGATCTTGGTGTAGTACCAAGATGTGTTCGTGTGTGATCTTCTTCCTCTCTCCTAGGATGGTCCACAAGACCAAGGAGAGACTATGAAGATGAGGATGACCACATTGTGTGATGTACCTCTTATGTAGTGATTATAAAGTAAATTGGTCACCTTGAGAATCATATGGACATGTGTTGCTACTAAGAAAACCCTGTTTCCCTTTCCTAATCCCTTGGTTATTTTTCACATATTGGTTTTTTATTTTGGGTTTGAGTGGGGTTTGTATTTTTGTTTTAGGGCTTAGTAAGATTAAAATGGAAATATTAATTAATATTTAATATGACATATTAAATTAATATGTCATTATATTAATTATTATTTTATTACCCTAAGCCCTAGCCTAAAACCATAAATAGAAACCCTTCCCCCACTTTTTGATTCACTCACTCACTGTCTCCTATGCTAAGTGGCAGATTTCTCTGAGTTTTCTTTCTATGTGTTGTGCCCTCCCTTGACAGTTCAGTTTGGCTTCCATTCTTTGTGCTGGAAGTTTAGGTTATTGTGTTGAGGGTTGTTCGACTTACTGCTTCCAGGTCCATTTAGATGTTGCATTGAGGGTGTTTTTTCTAGGTCCATCCCTCCATCATCTTTGTTATGTTTAAGTTGTCGCCCTCTCCTCACTTTGCCAATCTTCTAGGAGCCCACCCTCTTCTAGAGGTTGTCATCCCATTTCTTAGCAGATCTGTAACCTCAGAGGGCTGGGTTGCTAGACCCTTACAGTAGGAAATTTTCTTCTTCCTGAGCAGATATGGAACAAGTCCAATATTTCCCTCTCTTGTTGTTTGTATGTGACTGTGACAAGGATTTACATCCAGAATTCAATTTGGGTTTGTTGTCTTCTCTCTGGGTTTTTCTATGGTGGAAAACAATCCTATATTCTCTTCTATAGAGATCTAACCCTTAGTGGTTGATCTATGAGTCCAATACTTTATCTGAGCATAGGCTTAACATTTCATATGTGTGTCAAGATTTCCTTCATTACACAAAGGCAATCCTCAGAGGTATGTTGCAGTTTCAATTTTATCTATTTTCTTAAATTCAGATCTACTATTCGTAATGTTGAATGTTCTAGATCTAGAAATACTTTGTTTCCATTACTTAGATCTACTTTAGTTTGCATTACTCAGATATGAATGTTCTAGATCTACTTTAGTTTGATGTGCTGAATGATAAACTCAGATCTACTTTAGTTTGCATTACTCAAATCTGAATGATCTAGATCTGAATGTTCTAGATTTACTTTAGTTTGATGAGTTGAATGTTAAGCTCGGATCTGCTTTAGTTTGCATTACTCAGAAATATTGTTTAGTTCAGATTTGCATTACTAAGAAATATTTTATAGTTCAGATCTTGTTTCAGATCTACTATTTTCTTATACATCTCTGATCTGAGTTTTTATTTTAGATCTACTATGTTCTTGCTAATCTAGCTAACACATTTTTTTGAAAAGGTATATTTTATGTTCTTTTTCTTATTTCTAACAGTTGGCTATTGATTTGCTTCTGGAATTATTTTGTCTGTCAAGGTTAACGTGCTCGGGGGTGGCCTTTGTGCCTATGGTTAGGTGACAATATTGGTATATTTTCTATGGTGAAACGAGCACACCTATTTTTCTAAAAGTATTTTGTCTCTATGATGCAGACAATCTTTTGACTAATATAATGATAGAGGTTGACTATGCATTTTTTTCACATTTTTTCAAATTTGATTGTTCAATAGTATTCTTTGTGCAATGATGTGGGTGGCCTTAGTGTCTTTACTTTGATTGTATAAATCATTTAAAATGTGCATTCATCTTCTTTCTGTCTTTCATATTTATCGATGTGAATTGGAAATCTTTCATATTATTTAATTATTAACATTCATTATTTAATTATAAACATTCTTAAGTCCTCGGTTGCTTACACACATACCAATAAAAATTATTTTGTGTTAATCTTTCATACTAACCACAATATTTTTCTAAGTGATTGATATTGCATGAACACTAGGGATGCTTCGTGTGACATGAAAAACACCATGTTGAATGGAGAAATAATTAGGGGTGACCTTGGGCTAATTACTCATTATTCTTACTTAGGTTTGCATTGAGTAAATCTAAGTGATAACAACTCCATAACTACAGATCCCTTAGAGATGATCTCTTTGGTGGTTCAAGGCTTTAACTCTTGATTATAAGAATCTTAGATTAGGACCTAAACCCCTTGTTCTCCTCCATCAACCATGGTACATGCACAAGTCATTCTTATCGTGCAAAACATACTAATAATTTTTTTTTATGCAAAATTTCTGAACAGATAATTCCAAAAGGGCGGAAGAGCAATTCGACAAAAAAAGGACATGCTATTAAACAAATAACCCCTTTCTCATGCAGGCTCTAGTTTTGATGCAGATTGGGTTTTATTTTTGTTTTCAAAGCATTTTCAACTGTCGAAAAAAACAAATGTAAGACAGTAAGAACAGTGCTGACTTCCCGTATTAGTTTGACTTCACAATTACAGGCATTTATTTTGACTTCAAAATACCATGATATTGGGAATGATCTCAAGCTTTGAAGGAAAACAGATAATATGATTTTCTTGAAGTGAGTTTCTCAGACAAGGCTACCTATGGTCTATTCCTTCCGATAAAGGATGATAAGTTGTGTTGTTTTAATATCTTCCTTTAGTCAATGATATTTCAGTCTACGACTCGGTCTTTTGTGGTGATTATAGGGTAAATGGTACAGATTATCTTCATTATTTACTCCACCGGAATTTTAAAATAATACTTCCGGGTCAAATTTATCATCATCTCCATAATAACATTCATCTTAGTACAGAACTTCACAATTTTTTGTTGCTGATAGAAAATTTATAACAGAACCGGCACATAGCCATATTTTTGTTTGCATCAACATCATAACTACATAACTACGCCTGCTAATCAGAACTCTGCAATGAAGAATGATTCAACAAGAATAGGGATTTCGTGACCTTAATCCTAGGAGCATTAATGGCAAACATATCTTAAATAATATTTCAATAAATACATTTCCAGCCAAAGTTAATAAAATAGTTGCAACAAAAAGATACATATCTTAAATAATATTTCAATAAATACATTTCGGGGCAAAGTTAATAAAATAGTTGCAACAAAAAAATATCAAAATTACGTATGAAGACAATTATACAAATGGTTTAAACAGTGGATACCACATGACCCAGGTTTTTCATTATTAAAAATGATTCAAGTTGATTTTCCTTACGACTTCAAAACTCTGGTCCTACTCTCAATCCTTCAAAGCCTTTAGACATTGATAATGATGGACCTCAAAATAATGGTCTTATTTAGCAGTTGACAAAACACAATATGAACAGCCTATTACCCGTCAGTGAAAATACGCTCCCAAACGTGTCTGTAACACAGTATTAACCAAGGAGCCAAAGCTAAAACTACTCGGACATTACACTCTTAGAGATCAAAAAAATCAATAACAACTTCACTCTTAGAGATCAAACAAATCAATAACAACTTCAGGAAAACTTAGCTACTTTGGTCTCAACAATCTCAGCCCCA
>JASDQU011402899.1:0-13694 GCA_032191745.1 Picea mariana | reverse complement strand
TAATGGGGTTCTTGCATCATAAAAAGTATGGATCTTGATGGACCCATTATTGTATATAGTATCGATTTCGTAGGGTCTTAGCCACCTAGTACTAAACATACCCTTGAAATATTTAAATCTAGAGTCAAACAATAGATCCTAGTCCCCAACTCGAAATTACTTCCTTTTAATGAATTTGTCATGCCAATTGGCCCTCGTTGTTGGATAAGGGAAGGAGGTTAACAAATTTCATGTAACTCATTGATTTGTTGGGTCTTAGCCACCTAGTACTAAACATACCCTTGAAATATTTAAATCTAGAGTCAAACAATAGATCCTAGTCCCCAACTCGAAATTACTTCCTTTTAATGAATGTGTCATGCCAATTGGCTCTTGTTGTTGGATAAGAGAAGGAGGCCTCACAAATTTCATGTAACTCATTGATTTGTTCGAGATGTTTTTGTTATGCTTCTGATAAGTCCATGCCTAATTGGAGTGTAGTTCATAATGTTTTTATCTCCATGTCCATAGATAGGATATGTTGGATAACAGAAGGAGGCATGACGAATTTCATGTAACTTATTGATTTGTTGGAGACATTTTTGTTATGCTTCTGATAAGTCCATGCCTAATTGGACTATAGTTCATAATGTTTTTATCTCCATCTTCATATATAGGATAAGGAAGTTGGAAATGACATTATCCTTCTTAGGTTTATCCATGATGATAATCTCAAACTCGTGTAACACAAAAAAACCATCTTGCCACCCTATCATTAGTGATAGGTTTATTCATCAAACATCATATAGTATAGAGTGATCAGTATGTATAATTATAGAATATCCAATTATATAATGTTGAACTTCATTTATAACATACACAAAACTATTTTTATGTCAATGTATAATTTAAATCAGTAGGGGAGAGGTTCTTGTTGATAAATTATATTGCATATGGATTATGTTTCTCTTGTTGTCCAAATACAACTCCAATGACAGTGTTTGAGGCATATGTAGATATGTGGAATGGAAAGGGCCAATATTTCCCCCCTTAAGACAAGTGTTCTTGTTAATTTCTTCTTAAATTCTTCAAAAGCACTTTGGCACCTGTCAATCCAAATAAATTCCACATTCTTTGTGAGTAAAAAAAGTAGAGGGGATGCAAAATATTCAACTAAATGCCTATAATACCCATCTTTTAAAATAAAACTTCTTACCTCTTTTAGGGGGAGGGAGTTTGAGTATTACCTCTATTCTTGTTCGATCAACCTGCATAGTTTTAGGTGAAATATGGTTTCCCAATATGATACCTTCAGTCATTATCGTAGCACTTTTTTCGCTATTGAGAGCCACATTGGATTCCACACATGTTTTGAGCACTTTTTATAAGTAAACCATAGCCAATATGAACGTATCACCATACACAGAACTGAATTAAATAATAGAATATTCCAAGCACTTCTCTCTCGAAAGGACTTGGATCATTGCAAAGTCCAAATGGAAACACCCTATATGAAAATTTTTCCCATGTGCATGTGAAAGTGGTATTTTGTCGGTTCTTGGGAGCAATCTAGACTTGGTTATTTCCACTAAACCCATTAAGGAAGGAGACGTATTTTTTTCCCGGTAATGTGTCCAATAATTGGTCAATAAAGGGTAAAGGGAGTTGTCCTTACGAGTGGCTTTGTTTATCTCCCTATAATCCACATAGATTCTCCGTTTTCCATTTTTTTGGGAAAATAACGAGAGGAGAGACCCATTGGCTATCAGAGATAGGAAAGATAAAATTTAAAGAGAGAAATTTATGTAGTTCTTCTTTAACTATCTCGTTAAATGTTGGATTCTTTCTTCATTGAGACTAGTGAATGGGTCTAGATTCCTCCTTGATGTATATCTGGTGTGTACAAAAATACAAGTGAATCCCCTTCATATCTGTGTAGTCCTATGTGAAAGAATGACTATATTTTCTTAGGATCTTAATTAACTATTTCTTTTGTGGCTCAGAAAGTCCACGATTGATGTTCAAAAACTTTATCGGGTTAATTTCCATGGGTTTAGTGAGAGAACTAAGACTTTAAGAACTAGGTGTTTCATTTAGCATTGGTGATGGTTAAAAAGAGGTTTTCCTCAACACGAGGAATTAGAATCCGATTGAGGTTGTGTTGGGAAGATGGTGCAGTTGAGGCTATAAAGTCACCAATTTCATCATCCTTAGTTATTTCTCTAATGGAAATGTACTATTCTACTGTAAGAACTTGTTGGGTGAGTTCTTCATTATCACTTTATTGGCCATCTACACAAATAGGTGTTTCCAGCTCTATGATCCGTTTGGATGGAAGGAAAAATCTAAGTTGCATAGTTGAGTTTCCGTCAGAAATTGTCATACTCCCAGATCTGCATCCAATATAGTCATCGACGGTTTCCAACCATGGTCTTCCAAAAAACAAAGGGTAAGAACCTAAGAAATACTTGGTTTGTATGATCATAAAATCAATGGGGTACTCCCAGGAGTCTAAAAATATTACAACATCCTCTAGGATATCTTCCGGTTTCATAGTCGATGGATCTACAAGTTGTAACATTGTAGGGGTCTATATAAGGCATGCCAACCCTAAGTCTTCCATGGTTTCATGAGTCATGACATTGAGGACATCTCTCAAGTCAATTAGTGTATTGGGAATAATAATCCTATTAATTTGTATATTGACTATGGGACTACCAGGGTCTGAATATTTGGATTTGGAAACTCCTTCGAGCATTAAGTCTGCTAGTTTCCCCATTTCATGCACAATTTGAGGGTCTTTTCCTTTTCAACCTAGCTTGTGTAGGAATAATTTCCTGAATTTTTTTGAGAATATTGGGATATTTTTTATGGATTGAAAAAGAGGTATTCAAAAACATACATTATTGATCTCCCTCGGAAAATCGAATTCGCATTGGGTTGCAGGGTTTCTTATGTTTAGTCTCTCATGGAAAGATAGATTTTATAGCTCCTTCATGTTTTGGTATGGATTTAAAAGAGAAGAAGGGGGTTGATAATCAAATGGGTTTTCATTTGGAGGATATTCCTCACAATATTCTATAGTTACTAATGAGATTTTCTTGTTCAAGATCTTTGTAGATCTTAATTGTCTGTCTTGACATCCCAATGAAGAAATAGATTAAGTGGGGTAAGTTGGAAACCCAGTGGCATATGTCGGTTGTGTTGGTCTATTATTGGTCTTAGGAATAAGTTATACAGGGAGTTGAGGTCGATGAGGAGATAAATTAGTCTATTAGAGTTGCGGTGGAGGAAAAGGATAAATAGTTTATTGTGGTAATGACTATTGATCCCCCCAAAGGGTGGATTCCTCCACCCATATTGCTATGGATGTTTTTGGGATGATGAAGGAATCCATTGGATACCATTGTTGAGGAGGATATTTCATTGAAGAGTTAGTCTAATAAGAATTATAATATTGAGATTAGTGAGAATTCATACCTTGAGGTTGAGGCTACCATGGTCGCTTTTGTGTGATGAGGCATACTTGGTCAGCCTCTCTACTTGCTTGATGATAAATTGATTTTAATTGGTTAAGGAGGGATACATGTTGATGGTGTCTTATTGTTCACAAATTCCACATATTTTAATTTGGTCTAATGGACACTCCTTCTATGGATTCCTTCTTCTACACTTTGGGAAAAATATAGGTAGGTCCACATCTTCCTCCTCCCTCTTCCTTTTTAGTATAGTGTATCTAACTATAAGATTCATGAACTAAGTATATATGTTTCTAAATCATCCAATATATTTCTAGTTTCTACTCAGGTAATTCCTCCGCTATAGATCTTGTGGATTCATGTCAACACATCCCTTGGCCCTTTCCGTGGCCATGAGGTCCCTCTAGAATATCTTTGACATAATTTCCAAATGACATCATAAGATTCCTAGTATATATTACCTTCTCTCATCAAGTTAAGGATGTCAATACAATGATCCCTGACTCCTCAGAGAAGCAGGATACGTAAGGTGTCTCCATCCAGTTGGACCTATCTTAATGGATACATGTTATATTTGAGGTGTTATACATAATCGTCTATGATCTCGTCTTATTTATACATAATCTTGAATATTTCCTTTTTCCACTATTTCTCCTAGAAGGTCCTGGTACTCTTTGAGGAATATTTTCTTCATTTCTTCCCGCATTCTAACATTGTCCCCTCTAAGCCCCATAAATCATCAAAGTGGAGAATTATCTAAGGTAGCGGGAAAGAGATTCAAATTCTAAGCATCATAAATGTATTCACAGCTCCTACAGAGGACATCAAATTCTAAAAGGAAAGTATCTAGGTCATTTGTAGCTGAGCCATTCAAATTTGGCAAGGAAGAGTGTGGAATATTCTTCATTTGAGTTACTCCTATATTTTTTATTGGAAAATTGAAGGTAACAACCTCTTCTTTCACCTCATGCTTGACTTCATTGACCATCATTAATAACTGTAGGAAATTATTTTTTTTTTGTTCCGAAAGTTTGGTGGCAGAAGTGGGACTGATTGATTCTTGAATGATCAACCCTTTAAAGTTGTGGTCTAGCTGTTTATTTTATGTAGAATTTATTCTTCCCTTAGGGAACAATATCTCTTCCTGCACTGAAGATGTGGCTTTCATAAGATGGAATGGATGTGTTGATTCTTTAGTGAAAGCTTCTGGTTTTATTTTTTCTAGAGAGATGGCTATTAGTGTTTCATAATTGGGTTGGTTGGATCCCTCTCCTTGGATTGGTTTCTGTGCAATGTTGGTTCATTGGGGGTTTTTAGTGTAACTGCTAAATCATCCTTTTAGATCCCTATTTTTGTTCACAAATTAAAACATCATCTCTTTCACACACTTTTAAAACAACAGAAATCTAAGGCACTCTTTCAAAGCAACAAAAAACCACACCTTCAAAACAATAGAAAAACAAACTTTCAAAAATACATAAATCTAAAACACTCTCAAAAAAAAAAAATTGAAAACACACTTTCAAAAATTAAATTTACATTAATAACAATATTTCACCTTTGACAATTCCCCAACAACGATTCCAAAATGATCGTATTATTAATTACCTTCCTAATTTCTTAGCAAGATAGTTAGAAAGACCGTTCATTAATTTTAAACCATGGTTCGTATGATACCTAGGAAATTTTCAACCATAATTCGAATGATACTTATGAAATTTCGTGTATTATATATACCAGAACAAATTGATCAAATGGTGGTTTGAGTTACGATGTAGTTGTAGAATTATTAACACCCCATGCATAGCGATAACTAAAAGAGATCATGTCTCATTGCCCACAATAAACACAGTGATCCCAACCATGAGGATGATAATCATGTCCACATATAGCAGCCTAGCAACCCCTCTCATATTACCTCTTGTACCTCATTTCAACCAATCTCATCACATCTAGTCAAATCAGTGTATGGGAGATGGTAAGCCAACATTAACATGAGGTATGTTAGTCCTTCTTTCATGCAAAGTGATGTGATTAATATACTAGGCATGTGAATGACTATCGTTAGTTTAAGTTGGATAATGGATCACTAGATCAAGAAGTTTTGTTTGTTTCCTTGTTTCACCTTGGTGACTAGCATTTGTTCCCTAGTCCTGTCATGTCACCACCCAGGTAAAAGGGGAACTATTGGATGGCCTCATAAGGGTAATGTTGTGTTTCCCCACCATAATTAACACTTTCCATCCTAGAGCCTATCACAACACACTAAACTTTGGTAATGGGTCATGGTCCATTCTCTCATGAGAAGAGGGGATGAAATCCCAAAGGTTGATTGCAGCTACTAAATAAAATAATGATACAAAAATATTAATGCTAAAGAAAAAATGATATAATAGAGAATGACTCTCAAAATCCATTCCAAACTTGAGCTCTACCCTTTTTGTGTTCACCCCAATCCCAAAGAAGTGATGCTATAGCTTGAAACCTTATAAATGGGACTTGAAAATATGATCAGGGGACAATAAAAAGGTAGATTAAGGTTTTTGGAAAAGTGTAGTGATTATAAAGTTGTAACTCAAGAGAAAGCACACCCTCCCTAAAGGTGGTCATAGAAATGAACTCAATTACACCATAATCCATGGAGTAATACCAACATGTACCACTTCCACACTTACTCTTGAAGGGATATTTTCTTTCGCTGCTTCCCCTAGGACATATCCCTCTACTTCGGTCTTTTCTTTTACCATTTTTGTTGGCACACCTAACATGGTTAGATGAAGGTCCTTCCATATTAAAACTTGTCAACTTACATAAACTCTCGAGCTAGTCTAAAATTTGAAGGGGATATTTAATGTGAAATATTCATGTGACTTATATATTAGGTGAAAACTTACATTGAATGATTCAAGGACTCATATATTGTATGAACATTGAATTTAGTTAATTTCATATTTTTTTTATCTCGATTCCCTTGACATGGTTCTTGAATGATGCTCGAATCTTTCACCCATGACATTATTCCTCTATTGCACGATATGGCACATGTGATGCAGAGCATCAAGTCATCCAGTTGCTTGAAACATTCAGACATTCTCTCTCACATATTCTTCACCTTGGACGATGACACATGACCTTAGAGAGGACCTTTTATCCCATTGAAGGCATGGCGTCACCACACATGTGACCATTATTGTATTTTATTCACGATTTTGACATTTGTAGATTCTAACTTGAGCGATCGACACCACTTGTTACATGATTATTTAACTTTTTGGACAAATTGAGTGCTATAATTTCACTTATAAATAATTCCCGCACTCCATTTAATTTTAATCATCACTTCCTCTCACATTTGTGGGTGGTGAAATCTAGAAACATTCACTCCTCTCTCTCTTTGTCACTTGGATCTAGTGCACTAATCTTGGAGAAGGATATTTTTGTGGATGATTTTTTTTCTTGGATGATATCTTGTTGGAACCAACGTTTCTCTTGGCATAGTGATGTAGGTGGATATTGGTGACCACCCACCTGTTCCAACTGGATCCTCTTGTCAGTTTTTAGCTCAACACGTTCTTTTTTACTTCTTTTCAATTGTGGTTTCTACACTTCTGGGGTTGTCTGAATCCCTATACATATTCCAGGTGGATACTAGTGACCTCCCACCTTATCCAAATGGCTTATTTTGTTTGTTTTCATGTCAACACATCTTGTTGTACTTCAAGGGATGTTTTGGGGCCCTAAACAATGTTATTTTGGTGTGCCACAGTCAAACTATAGACATATTCTGAGTTTGATGGCATAATGTGTAGTTATCTAAAAGACCTTTCCAATGGGCTATCACGTGCCTAAAATGGAGATCGTATGAAAAAGTTAACACCCCAAGAAGTTAATGTACTATCTTGCCCAAACAAGGCCAACATGAATTATGGGATTTTATTCCCCAGGGTTAGGTTTTTGGATGTCTAGGGTTTTTGAATTCACTTTTATCATAAAAAGGCCTTCAAAGCCTCATTGCAATCATCTTCTGGTGAATGAGCACAGACATATCTTATCAGAGATAGAGTTGCCACCATTCTAGCAAGTCTTGCACTCTATAGTTTTATAGTCTCTTTACATTTTTTTCATTAATATAAATAAAGTATTGTTGTATTTCTGTGTTTCTTCACTTTCATTGTAACTTCTCTTCTTACATTTCATTCTGAAAATAATCCAGATCAGTAGTATCAGTGCAGGCTACTGTTGATCATTTTTCAACGCATGTCCCCAACGAGGTCTGAGTATAGCCAGTTGGGTCTCGAGATTGTCTCTCTTAAGGAAAATCAATCTCTCATGAGCAAGAAACACTCGATGGAAGCATAAAATAAAAACGACGGAGAAAAATATTCTATTAACTTGTTGCTTGAGCAAGATCTCGCGTGACAGAGGGACGAAATGATGGATAATTTTTCACAAATCCTTCAACATCTGTCGATAGAAATAGGTGCATATTCATCATGTGACCACTTTGGAGGAACCATTCCCATCAAGGTACAAGTTAATTTTCATATTCCCATATTTGAAGGTTAGATAGTTGCAGATGCCCTAGAAAAATGGTTAAATCTATTAGAAGGTTATTTCTTTGGTCAAAATTTTTCCAACAGGGAAAACATCACCTTCACACTCCTCAAGGCTCTCCACCATGTCAAACATTAGTGGGAAACTTACCGGGGGAAAAATTCCACGGAGGAATCTAGAATATATGGGGTTGAGCCCACTTGGAATTTTTTTGTGGATGCAGTGAAAGAACAATACTATCTTGTCGATAACTATGAATACCATTACATGATATGGACCACATTACGACAAGAGAAGATCCAAATAGTGTCAGAGTTCAAAAATACCTTCCATACCTTGCACACCGAGATGGGTATCAAAGACTCTGAGTGGCATCTAGTTATGAAATACCATGGGGCTCTGCATAGGTACATGCAAACCAAAATGGATTTCCTAAAAATCTCATCATTGGGATTTCCCTATCGATATGTTGTCGAAATCGAGAAGAATTTTAGACACCAGAACAAATGCAAATTTGGGTCTGCAAATCTGAAATAACCAAAGCATGGTAGAGAAGGACCTAACCAATAGCCTCTAGAAAATCAGTCCAAGACACGTGATGGGAATGGTGAATGAAAGACGAAGAAAGAAATTGGGAAGTGGTGTGACTTCCACAAAATCCCCTAGCATAACACCGATGAATTTCTCTCGAAACAGTCATTGGTGGTCGAGGTCAAAGACACAGCAATGAACCCTAATTTAGAATCTGATCCAGAAAATATTGAAAATAGATAGGTCATTGATGTAGACCCCACTAGTATTGTCGTGACCACAACAATTCAAATAGAAGAAACAGTATATCATGAAGAGGGGGAGCACCTCTTCCATTCACATATTTGGGTAAAGGGGACCCTGTTGCATTTCATTGTTGGTAACGACAGCTAGAAGAGCCTCATCTCAACCATGGTCGTCAAATAGTTGGGGTTGTCGACAAAACCACACCCACAACCATACAACATAGGGTGGCTTCACCAGAGATAAGATCTATGTGTAAACCAACAATGTCTCCTGTCTTATGGCATCCATCCCTTCAAGGATGAGGTAGTGTGTGATGTTTCCCCTCTTTATGTTTGTGATGTTATTTTGGGCCAACCATATAAGTGGAAACATCATGTTGTCTATGAGTCTAGATCTCGTAGTGTCATTATTACTCTGGGAGGTCAGCTTTATAGGATACCAGAGGTATTTTTGACTACTTCTCCACCAAAACATTGTCGCAAGGTAATCTCTCATGCTGCAAAATTCATCATCTTCACAGTTTTTTTAAAGGATTCACAAAAGACCACTACAACCACTGCAGCCTCAACACCTCCTATCTAAGAAAAACAGTTTTTTGAAGAGAAAGAAGATATTTTTTCTTCACCTACAATGGTGCCTACACAATGTCCCATCAAAGCTAGAGACAACAGGTTGGTGGAATAGATCCAACCCCTCAACAAGTTTGTGATAGTCTACCACAATTCAAGAAGAACAACTTCTCCAACAAGGCACGCAACTCACCAAGCTTTAGATTCAGAAAATTATTTCCCCTCTTCCCCGGGAACTCAATGCAATGGAAATCATTACTTTCTAAGGGGGGAGGATTGATCTAGGTGGATATTGGTGACAACCCACCTATTCAAATTGGCACCTCTTGTTAGTTTTTATTTCAGCACGTTCTTCTATACTTATTTGTAATTGTGGGTTCTAAACTTCTAGGGCTACCTAAATCCCTACTTCCAGGTGGATATCGGTGGCCTTCCACCTAATCCAACTAGCTTATTTTTTATGTTTTCATGTCAACACATCTTGTTGTACTTCCAGGTCTGTTTTTGTGCCCTAAACAATGTTATTTTGGTGTGCCACAATCAAACTCTAGACAGAGTTAGAGTTTGATGACATAATGCATAGTTCTCTGAAAGACCTTTCAAATTGGATATCACGCTCCTAAAATGGAGATCGTATGCAAAAGTTACAACCCCAGGAAGTTAATGTACTAACTTACCCAAATGGGAACCACATGACTTTTGGCTTTTCATCTCCTAGGGTTTCGTTTTTGGATATCTAGGGTTTTGGCATTCATGTTTATCATAAAAATTCCTTTAGAGCCTCATTGTAATCATCTTATGGTGAATGATCATAGCCATCGCATCTCTTCTCAGAGATAAAGCTACCACCATTCTAGAAAGTCTTGCACTCTATATTTTTACAGTCTCTTTACAATTCTTTCATTAATAGAAATCAAGTATTGTTGTATTTATCTATTTCTGTCAACTTTCATGAGTATTTCATTGTAACTTATCTGCTTACATTTCATTCTGAAAATAATCCGGATCACGTAGCAATTTGGAAAAATAAGTCATTTTCTTTAAATTGATGTGTTTTCTCATGGTATAATCATTAATTGTTATCGTGTTTCATGTTACCTTGTCCTAGTAAAATAATAGGAACGAAACACAATTCTTTGTCTCCTTTAACACATTTTTTGTCCAACGTTGTTGAAGGAATTAAGAGACCTAGTCTCTTTCTATGACTCAAAGGCATAAGGCCCAAGAGGCTTTACACCTTAAGGTTTTGATCTTATTCAATTGATCTTTGACCTAGTTCATCTAGAAGAGGGGAAACGACATTGAGGAACCAATAATATTTTTGCCCTAGAAATCTCTTTCTTGAAGGTTTGACTCCTAGGGCACAAGATGCTTTACAAATTAGGGTTTGAACCTCATTCTTCTTTATTATCTACATATTTCTTCAAGTGTTGCATCCTTGACTCCATTATCCCTAAAAAGACAATGGAACTATTCTATAACTCTCCTTGTGGTGAAAACATTCTTAGAATTAGTATTCTCTCCCCTAAAGATATTTGACTAATGCTACTAACACAAACCATAGCAAAAAAATGTTATTTATTGTTTCTATTTTAAACGTTTTCTACAACCAGTAGGGTTTACTTTAATTGTTTCATACTTTGTTGGAATAGTATCTAAAGATACTTAGAAATAAGATCTACCAATTGGATGTTTTTGCACATTTTGAAGGCTTAATTTATATGCTAAATTGATATATTTCTGGGTATTTTTTCCTATTGTTGTTACAAAAGATTAATTGTTGTTATACATTATGTTACTGATGTAATTTTCAACAAAAATTGGTTTATTTTATTATCTAGTGTCTAAGAGGTCATTAATGAGTTAGATGACTTAGTAATTGTCTATATTATTCTTTGGATTGTTTATTCTCTCGTGTAGGTAAACCAATTACCTTGTTACCTTCCTTACCTCTCCTAGATCTAGACCTAACATTTAGGTCGGAGGGGGTTCTAGGATTGTCTAGTCATTATGTTTGATCCATTGATGTCATTGGGGAAGCCTCTATTCTGGTGGAACTTGTTCCATCACTACAATGAGGGAAGTATCTACTTAAGTGACAGTGGTAGAAACTTCCAATTGTTACACAAGATTTAGATCTTGTGGAGGGCTTTGTACAAGTACAAAAATTGTGATATCATGAACAAGAATGATGATTGCAAAGGAGTCTTAAAATAATTTTTAAGACGGTCACCACAACTAAATGTTGAAATCCAAAACTTACAAGAAATGAACTTAACTTCAATAAGGAAATAACTCAATTCAGTTGTAAAGGAAAAAATCACACTTGCAACCTAATTATCTAGAAATACATGGAAATTATATCAAATGAACACACTTGCATAAAGGAAATGATTAATACATGGATGCAATGAAACAAAGTTGATTCTAGTTGTAGGAAATGAAATAAACTAGTTGTTGTTCGAAATGACTGTGAAGAGAAATCACTCTTGTAATGAGAGAAAAACAACTATAAGGTTACCTCACCAATCTGTATTTATCAAAATCTAGAATTGTAATTAGAAGAGAACTAGACTTTATACAAAACATGCCAGAATAAACTTTCTCAAAGTCCTATCCTAAACTATGGAATTCTCTTAATGCAATCAACTCCAATTATAATTGAGCATTCACTTACACTAAATTTTATCAACAATTACTTAATTGAATCTCATAGTGTGATAATTTTTTTATCTATGAAAGAGAAAGAATAAAATGTTTGAATAAAATTCTCAATTCTCTGAAGATGCAACAACAATATAGTAATCGTAAATGCACACAAAGTTGAAATATAAAAATGAATAAAAGAATAGCTAAATCCTACTGAAATACAACAATACCTGGCTAAGGAGTGGGGCCAACCTCCTTAGAAGAGGCACTAGGGGAAAAAAATAGTGAATTCTTTGATTATATATTCACTCACCAAGAAACAAAGGTGTGGAACTCAACAACTTTTATTAAATAGCAACTATTTTACAATTTAGTATCATTACAACATAAAATATTCTATAATTCCTTTACGTCTACCTACCAAGGAGAGTAGGCCAATTATACATTCTACAAATATCTATCCTTAGAAAAAAGATTCATAGATATCCATGAGAATCTATGATTCTCAGGCTGTTCCAAATTATTGACTTGAATAATTGTTTGGTCCCAACAAATGTCTAAAAAAATGGGATGCAATTATAATTCCTTACAAAGAATCCATGCTAGTTGATGATGATATTCAAAACATCCCTCAACCGCTATGCATAGGACACCCAAATTTTTTTAATCATCTTAAATGAATGTGGGAGATACAATTGCACCTATTGAATGTGCTAGAAGGCGATTGTCACTTACCCAAATACATGTATCATGAAAAAAAAGAAACATCGTGAACATGCAGTGTCCTCGATGTAATCAACAACTTGTGTAGCAACATCGATGTGGCAGGGTTGGTGTAATAGAAATGGTGTAGTAGAAATGGTGTAGCGGAAACAGTGTAGAAACAATGGTGTACATACCAACTTGGAATAGTAGTTCTGCACCTTTCTCATGAGTAAGCATAAAAAGACTAATTTCCCTCAATCACACTATGATAATTCACTAAAATGACATGATTTATGGACGAAAATACCTTGGAAAACATATATGATTATGATCAATAATAAACTCAAGGAATGGATCAAATGATAGAAAAAAGTGAGAAAAAAGACAAAATATTGGTATGAAAAAGATGATGTTTCAGACGCATGTCATAAATCCTAACTTATATTATATAGCTATTGGATTTGATATGCTAGGTTTGGTGTTTTATTTAGATGACTTGTTTGTTATAGGTACAAAGAATCTCATTGTAGGACGCAAAGAAAACATGGAAACTAAATTTAAGATGAAGGACATCAACATGATGCATTATTCTTGGGTTTGGAGGTTTTGAAAACACTAAGGGGAGATATTCCTTGGCCTGGGTAAGTATGCAATTGAAATCATGAAGAGGTTGTAAATCGAGGACTAAAAAGCTATGGCCACACCCATGATCACTAATCTGAAGAATGTGATAGATTCATATTCATAATTTGTGGATCCCATGTTGTAAAAGAATTTCATAGGTTCCATGATGTATTTGGTCAACATTAGACCAGATATATGTTTTAATGTGAATACCTTGAGTCAGTTCATGGTGGAGCTTAGGCAAGAGCATAGGATAGAAGAAAAACATGTGCTCAAATACTCAAGGGGCATACTGTAATGTTCCTGACTTGGCTAGTCTAGGAAACACTGCTAATGTGTGTGTAGGATCAAAGGTTTA
>JASDQU011402895.1:24658-34888 GCA_032191745.1 Picea mariana | reverse complement strand
TTTCTCTAGACTCAGAATTGAGCATGGGAGAAAGCATTGGAAAGGTCTTGGATAGTGGAATCTAAATAGACACCCAGAAAATTGATATGGGCATTCAAATTTCAAGTAAATCAGAAGAAATAATTATGATATATATTATTGAACCACAATGGTTCATATTTTCATGAAATTGTTGAAACAGTTAACCTGTCAAAGTTTTGTTGGTAGCACATTTTGCAGAGTTAACAAAAACTAGATCAGATCAAGATCAACATAGAGTCGAAAGGAATGGAAGAGGCACAGGGGACTTATAGTCAGGATGATGAGATTAGAGGGATGGATGTCCATTTGGCCATTAAAGGAACAAAATCCAATGGAAATGGAGATGAAAGGAATGAAAACATTGTTGATATTATGGCAGCTACGGGAGGTATTTACCTCCACGTGTAAACCTAACGAGGATAGAATACTCTGGGAAGCAAGAAGAAACCCTAATGAGTTGTCTAATAACCCTAGAAGACTTGTCATCTCAAGAAGATAATTTATATTAGGTTTTTAGCCTCCAAGAGAAGAAGTCATCCATAAATAATAATGTATACACTGAACAAACATATACCCAGAATGAGAAGTCATCCTAGGCAGTTAGCCATAATTAGTATAAATATAGGAGGCCAATTCTCATTCTGGGAGGCAGTCTCAGAATTGCAGAGCAACACTTGTGCGCACTACAGTGCCCAGTTTTGTGTGCATTTTTGGAGGAGAGCTTCCAGTGCAGTAGCTGCAACTAGCATTTATGTTTTGTCTTGGACTATCTCTTGTCTAGGGTTTGGATTATCTGATCAGTTCTTTTTGGTGTGATATCCTCGGGGAAAGGTGCGCTACCCTTTGTTTGGCTATATAACCTAGGGTTTTCTTCCGAAGTGAGTCTCTGTCAAGGTTAAGGTGCTCGGAGGGTGGCTTATACCTATGGTTGGGTGACAATAGACATATTATCAATGGTAAAATGAGCACATCCATTATATTCTAATAGGTTATGGGCCCACACCTCCTTCACTCATTCTAATAGTTGGAAGGAAACATAGCTGTAAGGATGTTAATCTCATTGAAAAATTGTCATGAGGATTTCTAGTAGGAGCAGTCACCACAACACTCTCGTTGGGGTTACAAGCAAGTGCAGTTGCAGAAACCCTAATCCTCTCGTTGAGGCATATTAAGTGAATTAATCTACCTAATCTCCGGATATATCAGTGTGCCCTAGCCTAGCGCATCTCCTGGTACTCTCAGCAAAACAAGATGTGAAGTTTGAGTTTTTGGTCAAATCTAGGGTTTGATCAAGTCAAAGCAGCCATGACTTACTCTATGAAGTCAGAAAACAAGTTAGATGGAGCTTCTAACTTCAGAGCATTGAAGAAAAGGATTGGCCTCATCGTTTCCAAGAATAAAGTGTTGTATATCGTGAAAGGAAAGATCGCGAAACCAGAGTTTGAAGAAGGAAAAGAGAAGGAACTACAGAATGTTGCAGTTATGGAGAAGTTCAAAGACGGTGACATCAATGTTATGAGTATCATAGTGGAATCTATAAAATACCACTTGATACCCTACATCTCCCGTCTTGACTCATCGAAGAAGATGTACGATGCCCTAACAAACCTATTCTCAGTCAGAAACATTGGACAAGTTATGAGTATGAAGAATGAGCTCCGTGCCATGAAGATGAATTATGAGGACAGCATAAAATCATATTTTGTGAGAATCTCTTAGTGAAGATATCAACTACAAGCTATTGAAGAGATCATCTTAGAGAAGGAATTGGTAAACATAGTACTCAATGGTCTTCCCAAGACATGGGATGCATTTGCCGCAAGTATGAACACATGGAAGGAGTATCCTACATTTGAAGAACTTTGGACTTGTTGTTCTCAAGAAGAATCCAGGATTAGTGCAAAAGAGAAACCCCGAAAGAAGTACGATGATCAGGGCTTCATAACAAGATTCAAGAATTTCAAGAACAAAAGGAAGTTTGGCTTAAGGAGGAAGCCAAATCAAGAGAAAGACATTTTAGAAATACAATGCTTCAATTGTCAAAAGTATGGTCACTACAAGAATCATTGTTCAGAGCTAAAGAAAAGGAAGGAGACACGCGAAGCATCAATTGTTGAAGAAAAGGAACCTACAAAGAAGACTAAGAAGGATGAAAGAGACTTCTTCTTCTAAAGGTAACAATACTCTTCTTATTTTTTGTACATACCTTGTTTGCATTGTCTCTATACATATCACGTATATCTATATCTTGGAAGATAATGTGTTCCAAGAAGAACTATACCTATGGAAGAACAACAAGATAAGAGTGGATATCATTAGATAATACACGTGAAAGGATGAAATACGTCAAACAAATCATGTGAAATATATTGAAAGATACGCTGAATTCATCATGAAGAGACTTAGAAGAAGCAGAGACAGAAAGAAGTCAACAATGAAGAGGAAATTGGAGAAACACTTATGACGTTTTTGTAGAAGACAACAAGACAAAAGCGTGGACTCTGTCAGACAAAAAGATCCAATTATATATATTGCAGTAGACAATAAGGATGTAGATGGAAGCATGGACTCTATTAGATGGAGGGAGCCGATTATATGCACTCATACATGAAGCAAGGATTAGAAGGGAGCTAATCCTATGATCCATTAAAAATTATGAAGTATGGTAGCAACCATGAAAGACAGTACGTGTTCAGTTCAACCACAGAAGAAGACCTCTTCAAAGAAAATCCTTAAAGTATCCATGGTTGTCCATCCACATCCGTGATCGTATGATGAAAGAATGAAATGGAATCTTTAGGGCATGGAATCGATAAGAAACTCCATGGACCCAAGCGCTAAATAAAAACATCAAGAAGAACATGAAGATTCCAAGAAAGAAGGAGAAGCCAGAACAACCAGTCATTGTATTAAGAATCACAATATTTCCAGCCTGATATGAACTCAATAAAAGCAATCAAGTAGAGGAACTGAAAGTCATGATGAATAACACTGTATGAAAGACCTATGAATGAAAGCATTGCGAGATCTAGAACTAGAGGTTCTCCCAGATGGAGAGAGAAGACTATGATGATTACTTGCTCCAGTAAACTAGACATATCTCTACATGAGTCATTATATCAAAATTCATAAGTTGGAGTTCTACATTAGATGAAAGCAAAGAATGTTCTCCAGAAAAATTGAATAAAGAATGTATGAAGAGAAACCTCAAGACTTTGAGGCATACCAGAAAGAGACCCTTGTATGTAGATAGAAGAAGACAACTTAGTGGAGAACCTCCAGTGCACAACAAAAGTGTGGTGGAGATTTTCTATAACAGAGATATTGTATCAAGATGATTACTCAGTAGATCAGATCTCATGATGACAGAAGAAGTGCCACATGGATATGTTCCAGTTTTCCAACAATGATATACTCTATTGATCATATCTACATGAAGCCTTCAGAGAAAACCAGTGTTCTAGACCAAAGTAAATTTGAAATCAAGCATTACATTATCCGTGATGAAGTCCATAAAGGAGAAAGTGGTTCTCCAATACATATCTCCACAGATGAGCATATAAGCAAACATTTTGGTAAAGCTTATATCCAAGATGAAAGAGTTTGTGTACTCAAGATGGAGCTCATGGAGATGACTTCCTTATTGAAAAATGAAGAGATGACTCCTAGGTTGGGAGGGAGAACTGATATGTATTGATTTATGGACAGCCATTTTTCAGTTCGAAAAATGGTTCAGGATGAGCAGATTATTTCATGTTCGAAAAGTGGATTGAGATTTATGACGGACAACGATTTCTCATTGTGGTTAACATGAGAAATGGTCCAGATTGTTGATGTATCATAGACAATGACTTCCCATTGTGGTTAACGTGGGGAGTGGTCTAGGGAAAGCTCTCTTCTTGAGGGTTACTCAAGAAGACTAGCCCGCCTCACCGGACAATGATTTATCATTGTGGTTAACATTAGGAATGGTCCATTTTGGAGGTTGGTACGGGACAATCTTTTCCTCTTGTGGTTAATAGAGGAAATGGTATGGACAGTCATTCCTTAGGGTTTATACATTCTCTCTAGGGTGCACTTTGATTAGAGTAGGAGGAATGGCCCAGGGTGGGGAATGGTCCAGGCTTAGCGACCAGGGAAAGACATTTGTTAGGGTTTATACATTCTCTCCAGGGTGAACTTTGATTAGTGTAGGAATAATGGCCTAGGGTGGGGAATGGTCCAGGTTCAGAAGACAAGATATTTATTCTTCCTTGCTTGAGAAGAATAGTCTATATATCTCATTGTTCTACTCTAAGGACAAATATTCTTTCAGATCTCACAGATGTGAGTGAACGATTGGCCCAAATGATTCAATTTATATCATAACATTGTTTCTATGCAGGTTGATATCAGATGATTGTTATAAAGACTGTATGATAGTAGATGTATACTACTATGGTGGATATGTTCCACTGTTCGTGACTATACGTTATTGATCAAGTACTTGTGTGTTACTTGGTGTGGTAGTGTACCAATGGATTGTAGTTATGTACTACTATGGATAGACACAACTGTGTTCTATTTTGTTTTGATTGCCTTGAAGAATATCAACAATATTAGAAATCATTATCAGTTAGATGGATAATCAAAGGACAAAGATTTCACAGACGAGTATTTACTCTTCTAGATTAGAAGAATGGTTCTTGTATCACTCTGTGGAGTGAGCATCATGTCTGGTTACTCAGATAGAGTATGGTTTCGAGAGATGATGGAGTTGATGACACTGATGATGATGATGGTGCTCATGATCTAGTCATGATCTAGTCTATACAAATATGTTGATGCTACTGGGTGAATGGTATGTTTTTGTKCTCAAGACCATTACCTGTAATACCTCCCTAGATAGGAGGGAGTGTTGATATTATGGTAGTTGCGGGAGGTATTTACCTCCACGTGTAAACCCGATGAGGATAAAATACTCCGGGAAGCAAGAAGAAACCCTAATGAGTTGGCTAATAACCCTAGAACACTTGTCATCTCAAGAAGATAATTTATATTAGGTTATAAKCCTCCAAGAGAAGAAGTTGKCCATAAATAATAATATATATACTGAACAGACAGATACYCAAATGAGAAGTCAKCCCAGGTAGTTAGCTAGAATTAGTATAAATATAGGAGGCCATTTCTCATTCTGGCAGGCARTCTTACAATTGCAGAGAAGCACTTGTGCGCACTGCAGTGCCCAGTTTTGTGTGCAKTTTTGRAGGAGAGCTATCRCTKCAGYTGTTGTAGCTAGAAGTTACGTTTTTTCTTAGACTATCTCTTGGCTAGGGTTTGGACTATCTGATTAGTTCTTGTTGGTGCGCTATCCTTGGGGAAAGGTGCTCTACCCTTTGTTTGGATATCTAGCCTAKGGTTTTCTTCTGGAGTGATTCTCTGTCAAGGTTAAGGTACTTAGAGGGTGGATTCAACCTATGGTTGGGTGAAAATAGAGATATTTTCAATGGTGAAACGARCACATCCATTATATTCTAACAAACATGAATATGGTAGAGACCATTAAAAATTTACAAAAGGATGTCCAAAGCCATAAAGCTGATAATGAAAGGCTTATGAGAGCCAAGGAGTAGGAGGATGACTTCAACATGAAGTTAATGTAGATCTTGAACTGAATAGAAAAGAAGTTGGATAAGGAGAGTGGCTCAAGCAAATCTGGAAGTCACAAGCCTCCTGATGAGAAAAAAAGAGCAAGAAGTGTTAGTAGACATCACCATCACTCCCCGAGGCATCCCAATAAGAGATCACATAGTAGCTCAAGTCCATCCTCTGTCAGAAAGCATAAGAGTTCTAGGGTGGATGAGATACGAGGAGAAATGAACAAAATAAAACCTCCTACATTTGATGGTGAGCACAAGAAGGATAAATATGTAGAGACATGGTTGTTGGGCATGATAAAATATTTTCAATTGTATAATTATTATTCTCATGCAGAATGTAGAATTGCCATCTACCAACTCAAGGGAAATGCATCCATGTGGTGGGATCAACTTGTGTAGGTGCAACACATTAAAGAGAAAAGTGTTACTTGGAGGGAATTCAAGAAGTATTTTGAGAAGAAATACTTGACTAAAATATATTATGACAAGAAAATGAAAGAGTTCTTTGAACTCAAGCTTGGGAGTATGACCATTGATGAATATGAAAGAAGGTTTTTAGAACTTCTGAAGTACGTCTCATTCATCAGGAATGAGACAGTTAAGATTCAAAGGTATTTGAGTGGATTGCCATCATTGATCAGTGACAAAATATAGTATGATGATCCCAAGACATTATAGGAGACCATAAGGAAAGATAAATTCCTTTATGATCAGAAAAATTCAAGGCCAGCTTTCCAAAAATCTTGGCAAGAAAAAAATGAATTCAAGTTGGATCAGAGGAAGAAGGGATCTAAGCCATCATTCTTCAGAAATAATACACACAGACATCAAACTACTAGAGAATCCAAAATGATTGAAATAAGGTGTCAAAGGCCAAGGTGAACACCTATTCAATGTTGGGGTTGTAAAGGAGATCATATGTACAGAGATTTTCCTCACAGAGGTGAAAAAGTGAGAACTGTTCACAATATAAAGAAATTTGAAATAGTGGAGGACATGGGAAGAAATGTACCAAGCAGATATACATCCATGGACAACGAGAAAGTAGAGTATCAATCACATATGATTGAAGCGGAAGGTATGATCAACAACCAAACCATTGCTATTTTAATTGATTCAGGATCTAGTCATAGTTATATAGATCCTAAGATGGTGGAACATTTTCATTTTCCAAGAAGAAAGCATGGAAAATATTGGTTGTAGCAGCTGGCTACTAGAGCCAAAAGAAAAGTTAATGAGATGGTTAAGTCATGTCTTATGGACATGAATGGATTGAACACCAGGGCATATTTGAAAATCTTTCCTTTAGGTTCTTATGACTGCCTAATTGGGATGGATTAGTTGGACCAACATCATGCCATCCTAGAATTTCATAACAAAGCATTTACTTGCTTGGATGAGGAAGGGAACCTAATGAAAGTGTAGGGAATTCCTAGGGAAGTAACCATCAGAGAGATTTTAGCATTGCAGCTCAAGAAATGTTATAGGAAAGGATGTCAAATATTTGTAGCTCATATGGAGGAGACACCTGAAGATAAGGTGCCAAATTTGGAAGATCATGCCATCCTGGAAGATTTTAAAGATGTGTTCAAGGAGGTACCAGGACTACCCCCAAAGAGAGATATTGATTTCTCTATAAATTTAATGCCTAGAGCAGGTCCAATGTCAAAGACTCCTTACATAATGAGTACACCAGAGCTGAAGGATTTGCAAATTCAACTTGAATAGATTCTGAAGAAGTGGTATATATGACCAAGTGTGTCACCTTGGGGTTCCCTAATCTTGTTTGTAAATAAAAAGGATGGAACATTAAGATTGTGCGTTGATTTCAGACCGTTGAATAAAGGGACTGTTAAGAATAAGTATCCTCTGCCAAGGATTGATGATCTTTTTGATCAATTGAAGGATGCAAAGATATTTTCAAAAATAGATCTTTGGTCAGGATACCATCATGTAAGGATTAAGGGGGAATATATCAACAAGACTACATTCAGGACAAGGTATGGTCATTATGAGTTCACGCTGGTGCCATTTGGGTTGTCAAATGCATTAGTTGTTTTGATGTGCTTAATGAATGGTGTTTTTTGAGAATATTTAGACACGTTTGTCATTGTCTTTTTGGATGAAATTCTTATATACTCTAAGTCAGAAGAAGAGTATGATCATCATTTGAGAATGGTGTTGCAAGTATTAAGGGAGCATCAGTTGTATGCCAAATTGAGAAAGTGCTCATTTTATCAGAAGCAAATTCATTATTTGGGGCATGTCATTTCAAAGGATGGGATAACAACGGATATTGAGAAGATAGAAGCCGTTAGAGAATGGTCAGTGCTGAAGAATGTGATAGGGGTCAGATCACTCATGGGAATTGCAGGCTACTACAAGAGATTTATTAAAGGATTCTCAAATATTGCACACCTAATCACTTCCTTACAAAAGAAGGGTGTGAAGTTTCATTGGACATTGGATTGTGAAAAGAGTTTCCAACACTTGAAAAAATTATTAACAAGTGCTCCAATACTAAGGATTTCAGACCCAATTAAAGACTTCATTATTTGCATAGATGCATGTAAAGAACGACTTCGTGGAGTCCTCACTCAAAATGGGTTTGTTATATATTATGAATCAAGGAAGTTGAAGGAGAATGAAAGACGCTATGCCACTCATGATTTGGAGTTGGCAGCCATAGTGCATGCCTTGAGAAAATGGAGACACTACCTCATGGGGGAAAGGTTCAGGCTAAGAACAGACCATAATGTTCTGAAATATTTATTTGATCGACCAACTCTAAATGCTAGGAAAAGCAAATGGTTAGAGTTTCTTTTGGCCCTTGGTTATGAAAGGAAGTGAAGAACAAGGAAGAAAAGGTGAAAAGTGAACTTCGCGGAAGACATAATGACTATCACTGGGTCAAAGTGAGCAAAAGAGCAGAAAAGATGGAGCAAAGTATGAAAATTCAAGTCGTTGAACGAGGAGATCGAGGATAGTAGATCAACAAGGAAGAGGGATAGAGGACAACTCAGCAAGTGGAAAAATCCATCGTTGGATGATTTGGAGCACTACGCGAGAAGGAAGGAAAGACAAGCTGGAGAAGCCCGAAAAAAGTGGTTCAAGTTGACCTAGGGTTTTAGACACCTATGGTTTTAGTATCTAGGGTTTTGGCACCTAGGTTTCAGCCTAGGTTTGTTGGTGAATGATTGTAATGTATAAATAGAGGTCTAAAGGGCCTAGGTGTTTTTGGTGTTTTGGATTGGTACGATATTGTTTTTGATCTAGCTTTATTGATGTGGTGAGATATTATTATATTGAAAGAGAGAAGTGATAAGTGAGAGAGCCTTCTGGTATTGTAAGATCTTCAATTGTGTGTGAAGGTCGAGTCATGTAGCTGGGTGCACAGGAAGGGGAGAGAAAGAGAGAGAAGAAAGAAGATCTGCTAGCTGAGAATGAAGACAAGAACTGTATGCTTTACCTTAATAAATCATAAGCACAGTTCTGTGGACCTAGCCCTAGAGAGAGGGTGAACCATGTACATCTTGTGTTGTGTGTGTGATTGATTCTTTGATCTCTGTCACTGTTATATTTTTATTTGCAATGTTGTAATTAGATCATATCTATAACTATGCAGGGTATATCCAACTTAGTGAGGGATATATGAATGTTGCCTTGTTGTTGTATTAGATCCACTTGATATTCCCCTGGTTGTAGACATCTTTGTCCTGCAACCCTCTCATAGCTTCTTCGGGTGAGACTGCATCTGATTTGCAGGTGTTACCGAAAGGGGCAGTATGTAGGGCTTGTTGGTGCACTCTTGGAGTGAACCTTGGGTTTACCCCTGTGTCAACAAATGGTTTTGTTTTTGGAACTAGAATCTTCGTGAGGGAATGTCAAGGTGGTTCCCATCGAAGACAGAGATTTAGAATTGGATAGAAGATCAAGAGAGGGACTTCGCTAAAGCCTAGAACAAGAACCCTAAGCTAAGTAATGAAGATTGGCTACAAAGATACATCTTCATCAACATTCATGAGATATTCTTTGGAGGAATCTATCAGGAGTTGTCTGAGTGGTTGGCTAGACTAGCAGACACCCATATCGAGATCAGATCTAGACCTCCTGTGGTTTGGATGTCAGATTTAATCAATAAGTTCAAAAGAGTTGATAACGTCGTATCACAAGAAGTATATCACTGGTTCGATAGTACCATTGGAGGGTACATCATAGAGTTTGTTGTTGACAGAGTAGAGTCATACAACCAAACTAAAAGATATTTTTTTAAGGGACCTAGAGGAATTTTTTTATAATTCATGAAGTTGAGACTCAAGATGTTGTTCCATGAGAATAACATATTGAAGATACAATAGATTGGTTGGATCTGAAAAGGATATTGTTCAAGAATTTAGACAACGACAACGATATAGAAGTTGGACATACACGTAGTGGGAGAGTATTCAGAGGGGTTCACCTCAAGAACCTGTTTAAACAAAACTACGAGGAAGAGGGTTTCTACAGTGGAGAAGAGGAAGATTCGACAGACGAAGAACATTGAGAACCCGCTAGGACAGAGGAAGGAGAA
>JASDQU011402895.1:13231-24558 GCA_032191745.1 Picea mariana | reverse complement strand
ATTAATAGAACTATATCAAACATATACAAATGATCATGCTAATCATGGCACACAATAATCGTTTTCAAATCAAATCAAATAGGAAAGACTTGAACCGATTTAAGATTGACACAATCGTTATGCAAAATCAAAACATAGCCATGTCCAAATTTAGCAAACAAATCTTGTGTGCAGGTGAAATACAATCATAATCCAAAACGAAAATATTGATTCAATCCAAAACAGAATCGTTCCTGATAAATCGAAGTCAACAAGATTGTTTAGAAACAAACAGAACTTAATCGAAATCAAACCCAATCGATTATCCACACAGAATTGTTTCAAAAAACAATCCAAACAAAATAAAAAACAAATCAATCATTTATACTAAACTGAGAATAATAAAATCTCATTAACTAAATCGTAGTTGTGTCCGAGTTTAGCAAACAAATTTCCCACTCATGATTCATAACGAAATTGATTTGGTAAACTGAGAGAAACAAAATCATTTTGAATCAAAACGAACAAAGCTATAGAAAGCAAATCCAATCGGTTATATTAATCCAAACAAACTCACAAAGCGAAATTAATATTGAAATTCATACCTGAGAAGTAAGAAAAGGTTTCGATCATGACAACTTGGAATTGACAAAGGCTGTTGCATCTTTGACGTTCTTGAAGACAATTGAACTGGTGGTTTTTTTTTTCTTTTCATTGGCTTGAAGTCTATCATTCTCCTTCGCCAGCATTGTCACTCGTTCCTCTAATGATTTGATATTTGATTGCAATGGGGAAACATTGGTGTAATAATGCTCTAGCCAAGCATTACATTGGACACATGATGGTTTCTCGGGCTTTGATATCACAGGCGGGGGTTTGTTTAAGTCACCAAGGGTTTCACTGTGCAGCTTGATTCCTGGGTAGTTAGGGTTGTTTTTGAGGCACGGGGGTAAGTTAGAGACATAGTCATAGGGTTTCATAGAACATAGGCCATGGGAATAGGGGTACTCTTCAGCTAGGAAACTCTCAATATCGGAGTCTGAGTCCTTGCTCAACACTATTGGCTTCTGATCAACGTTTGGCTTGGGTTTGCTCCTAGCGTATCTCGATATCAATCAGGCATTTTTCTTCCCCCTACTGTTGACAGTAGTATCATTCTTACCTTTGTTCCTCACAGGATTTTCGACAGCCTCAGTCTTTTCTTTAGCACTCGGGTCGACAGTAGTATCGGGTAGATCTATGTCAGGACAATCCAAGGGTTTGACGGGGGCTAAAAGGATATGAAATGGCATGGTTGGCCCAACCAAAGTTTCCATAACCACAACCTTGTCGATTTGAGCAGACTCGGTATTGGAAAGGCCATTCCTTGATAGGAAGGCTTGCCAATTATCCACACTAAGGCTCAAATGGTGGATGATAATGAGTTTAATCAATCCATGATGAAAAAGGATGCTATCATCCTTCTCGCGCTTGAATCTTTTAGACATTTTGTAAAGACTACGCAAGAAGTAATGTGGCATATTTAAGGGATATCCTATAAAATTCATCAACAGCCAAAGGTGATACAAAAATACCAAGCCATACTGACCTTCATAGGTCACAAACTATTTAACAATTACCAAAAGATCGTGCCACCTGGGTTTGAGGGTAGAGATAGGCATACCTTTATCACAGGAAACAATATTTCTTGATATGAATAGTAATGGCCATGGCACCTCATCTACTTTGGAGTTTTTAAACCATCTTTGACCTGTAGCTGGCAGTCCTGTAACCGAGCTTAAGAATTCCTTGTTGAGCTCGAGTTGTATGTCTCCAACTTTATCCCTTCACCCATCGAACGTGAGGGAGAATTGTTGGGCAAATGAAAGGTTAAAACCTTGGAACCTCTATATAAACACCAGCCAATCACTATTTTCTAAATCCTTACGGGCATTATCGAATAGCAATAAAGTTTGGCTACCATTTGGCTCTATGCGCACCACCGGTTCCATAGACAGGAGCACACGGTGAGCTGGATGAATGGGCAAGGGTTCGAACAGAGAATATGCAGGGTCGATACCTCACGGGCTTACCCGAAAACAAATAGAGTTAACCCGGGATAAGTGGAAGGCATTAATGACCGAATGTGCGAAGGTGGTGGAGCTAGATCAGCCCATGCAAAACAATCATTTCCCACAGTACAACCGACAATGCATATAACGATTCAAATCACATGCCATTCAAACCATTAATGAAATCTATGGTAAGTCGACCAAACATTTGCGTCAGCAATAGGTTTAGCATTGTTTTTTTTTTAAACCAAAATAATGATTCAAAATCAACACCAAGGGTTCGATCATATGAAATGTGTGTTGTATGAAATGATTTATACCAAGGGTCTAACCACAACGCCAATGTGTTTTCATGAAACCAATGTGTCAAAGAAATCGATGAAAGACTGTAAAATATCAAAACACCAATGTATCAAAACTCGATCATAAGGATATCATCACAGTCATGTAAAAAAAAAACGAAGTCATATTAACAATTAAAGAATGCCAAATGAGTAAATTCTTGGTATCTTGCCAACTGTGCAACTATAATTAAATTGGAAATGCAATGAACACATAGACAAGAGTAACCATAGCAATCCAGTGACGATTTTAATGTGACTTCGAAATTAAAGTTTTCACGCTTGCAGTCGTGAAAACGAGAACAAAGGTAAGTGTGAAAATGCACGAAATAATAGTGTCGTTTTTATTCAAAGATTGCGACGAAAATCAAGGGTTTCAAAACACTGGTGTAGGCAGCTTATAAGGATAGTATAAAAATGCGACTTGGCTGCCAACAAATTACCAAAGTCCCCAGAGTACTGTTACTAGTATTTCAACATCTACTTAGATAGGAAACCTAGGTAGCTCTATGGAAGATGAGATGAGGCTCCCTGTCTTTAGGGGAGATGGATATGAAGATCCTGATCATTATTGGTTTCTGTGCGAAGCCATATGGAATATTAAAAATGTTCTCGATGAAGCTGTTAAAAGGACCCAGTTCATCACTACCCTAAGGGATCACACCTTGAGTTGGTACATGAAGCTTTTCCAAGGACTTGTGTAGCCTAAGCCACTAGGTGAGATCAAGAATGCACTGATTGCAGAGTTCAAGAAACCTAATTCAGAGTCTCAATGTATTACAGAACTGAAGGAGGTCAAGCAGAAAGTAGCCGAGCCTGTTTGGGAGTTTGATCAAAGGTTTAAGACCTTGACAAGCCGATTAACTTTTCAAATCCCATATGGATAGAATAAAGAATGGTTCATTGCTACCTTTTTACCACAAATCAAAGTTCCCATGATTCAACAAAAGATTGCTTCGTAGGCATACGCATTGGAAATTGCTATGAATATTGAATCAACCCCTATGGGAGAATCCAACTCAAGTATGAGCTAGATATTGAGCCAATTGACTAGTTTGTCTCTACAGGTCGAGGATATGAAGAAGGATAAGGGGAAGGACAAAAGAGAAGATATCTGGTGTGTAATATGCATATCATAAGGCCAATATAAGGAACACTTCCCTTTATTCCATGAATATTTGGCCTCAGGAGCACCGAGCCCCTTGAAGCAATTCAACCTGCCCTGGTGTGAAGTATGCAGAAATAGGCATCGCACAGGTGAGTGTTATTACATGCAGAAGTATGTTCAGACTCCCACAAATTTATATTGCACATTCTATAAGTCTTTAGCGCATGACAATAGGGATTGTAGGGCCTATGAACTTATACACAAAACATTGAGGGACATATGCAAGATCTAAGGCGAAGTACAACAAGAAGGAAACACTCCACAGTATAACTCCCCAGGAAGATGAAATTTCAATCCTCGCGGTGGATACAGAGGAAGAGGACGAGGAGGCAGAACGACCGAGGCCCAAGACAGATCATCTATTACAACTGCGTGTAACCAGGACACTTGGAAATGGATTGTCATAATCCTTGCACTACATGAAACTATTGCAGCTCGTTCAACCATGTTATAGAAGATTTCCCTGGGCTGCTAGCTAAGTTGCAGGAAATACGAGGACCTCAGCAGAATCCATAAGTACAATTGATATATGTTGAGCCCCACAAGGAAGGCCCTAAAGTCGATGTTATCACTCGAGGAGGCACTACTATAGGAGAGGATAGAATGACTCAAGGAAAGATTGTAGAAGAATCAGGTATCAAGAAGGCTATAGAGAAGACCTGAACTTTCAATACAAAGAAAGAAAGAGAAATCTTTGAGGAAACAAGACAAGAGCTTAAAGAAGATCAAGGTTCCTCATAAAAATACAACCATAAATAAAAGAATATGGGATGCCTCAGGCATTTGATCAAACTTCTTTGCCACAAGAGGGGAAAGAAGTAAGCAAGCTCATGGAATTTTTATGCACCTGTGTTCAGTTGATTCAGGATAAAGGCACTATACAAGAGCTACAAAACTTAATTAGACAGTATGAACTAGGAAAGATAGACCCCTTACTGAATAGGGAAGTACATCAAATCGGAAAAAGGAGAAAGAAAATAAAGAATTACACTTGAATGCTCAAATAGGAGAGTATGATATAGACTATGTGGTCCTCAACTTAGGGTCAGAGGTCAATGTCATGACGAAGAAAACTTGGGCACTGATAGGGAAACCGAAGTTGATCTACTCCCATATCAAGCTTAGGATGGCTAACCATCAAGTTGTCAGCCCCTTTGGCAGATTGGAACATGTACCTGTGGACATCGATGGAGTGAGAACATTCACATATTTTTAGGTAATTGAAATTGTTGATGACAGTTTCCCTTACCCTGCACTGTTAGGAATTGATTGGGCCCTCGATAACTCCACAGTGGTTGATTTGAAGAAAATATGTATGACATTTGAAAGAGATGGCCTTCGTGTCATTTCACCCTTAGATACATATGAGGGTCTATGATATACAGAGTCCATAAGAGAACAAGACCAGGCATACGAACTGGAAAACATATACAAACTAACAACCAGACAACATGATTACATCAATCCTACAACCGATGGGAATCTGAGTTGGTGAAGTGACAACGCATGTTCATTAGATTTAGAAGAAGCACTAGAGAAATGGAAGAACCTGATGTATGAAGTATCTACCAGAAGATGTGCTAGATTAACCAGAGATCTTCGTTGGATCGACAAAATAGTAAGTAACTTACCCATATTTGATGGTCTGAACCCTTTAGAATCCTTCCTATCATATTTTGAAGCAAGTGTACCAACACAACAGAGGTTATTGGAAATGAATGAGGCCCTANAGTTGGTGAAGTGACAACGCATGTTCATTAGATTTAGAAGAAGCACTAGAGAAATGGAAGAACCTGATGTATGAAGTATCTACCAGAAGATGTGCTAGATTAACCAGATATCTTCGTTGGATCGACAAAATAGTAAGTAACTTACCCATATTTGATGGTCTGAACCCTTTAGAATCCTTCCTATCATATTTTGAAGCAAGTGTACCAACACAACAGAGGTTATTGGAAATGAATGAGGCCCTAAAAGCCACACTAGGAAGATGGTGGGGAACCCACAAAAGCAATATTACAGACTAGGTACAATGTCGAACTTTGATGACAATGCGGTTCTCAACATAGGTAGAAGGATGCAAAGCAAGGTACACAGGTCAAAGCTTCCCAAAAGACCATGTGTGGATCTGCGAAGAGGCCTGGAGTGAAATTCCCTGAGAACAATGGGTGAATAAATTCATTAACACGCTGGACACAACCCCTATCAACTGGTACCTTCAAGTGGAGATGCACCTCATCACTACAGACTGGGAAGGTATGATTCATAATTTTGTAACCACCTTTTTATTTGAAAGTGAATATCGTTCAGTAGGCCAAGCATTACATATTTTGAGACATAAGGTATTCGAAGAGGCATCTAGCCTCCCTACGGAACAAGAAGAGGATGAATGGACTGTGCCTCTCCAAAAATTGCAGAGTTTCTACAACATTAATGTCGACGATGATGATCCTAGGAAGGTCAACATCACTGAAACAAAAGGCCAAAGAGATGTGGAAGGAATGGGAGTTGAGATACCATTTATTGGTCAACCAATCAATATTAAACAGGTCAATATTGGGATAGAGGAGACACCAAATCTTGCCAATGTCAGAGATTACTAGGATGTTGCTACCATTGACAAGATTATAGAGTTGTTGCACAAATATCAGGACTTGCTTCCAACCAAGATCACTGATATGAAAGGTATAAAAGGTCCTATGTGAGAGATGATGATACTTTTGAAACCAGGTGTGAAGCTAGTCAAGCAAAGACCCTACATATTGAACCCAAAATATAAGGAGAAAGTGAAAATTGATCTCGACAGAATGCTAGAAGAAAGGATTATTAAACCTTTTGAAGAGTCGGAGTGGATCAAACATATGGTGGTACAAGACAAGAAGACAGGAGAGATCAGGATCTGCATAGATGTCAAAAATTTGAATGATGTCTGTTTGCATGAAATCTTTCCTACACCATTCATTGATGAAGTATTAGACAATGTGGGAGGCCAGGAGGTATATTCTTTTATAGATGGATTTTCAAGATACCATCAGATCCGGATCGCCAAGGAGGATCGCCACAAGACCATGTTTTCCACAGAATGGGGATCCTACAAATATACAGTGATACCATTTGGACTAAAGAATGCCCCAACCATCTTTTCCTGGGTGGTGGTTGAAGTGTTCAAAGAGTTTTTGCATAAATTTTTAGAAGCATATTTTGATGACTAGACTGTGTTTAGTTTGTTGAAAAACCATATTGAATGTCTAAGGATAATGTTGGATAAATGAAGGTAGTGTCAAATTTCTTTAAATCTGAAGAAGTGCATCTTCTTCTTACCATTTGGAGTGCTATTAGGCTTTATTTTATGCAAGAAAGGATTACTCGTAGATCCCTCTAAAATTGCCATCATAGTTGATTCGTCGCCTCCTACTTTACTCAAAAAACTATGCACTGCTCTCAGAAATATTGGCTATTACCAAAAATTCATTAAAGTCTATGCTCATATCACAACATTGATGGAGAAGTTTTTGAAGAAAGACTGCCAGTTTAGTTGGACATACGAGTGCCAAAAGAGCTTCGACACTGTTGATATTGAGAGGGGGGTGAATCAGTATCAAGTACAATTTAAAACCCTTTTCAACTTATACTTAAACCATTCAACTATATCCAATGAGCAATGAACAATAGTATAAGAGTTACACCAATACACCATAATACACCATCCACAATATATGAGAGATAATCAATAGTTTTTGTTCAAGGGAAGTAATGACTTCCAAAGGTAGCTACAACTTCCAAATGTAGAGGGAGCGATAAACCTCCAAGAGGAAGATAAAATCCTCCAATATAAAGAGATATTTGAACTCTCCATCCTTTCCCCTTCCTTCCACCCAAGAATATATGAGAGATAATAAAATTTTACATTAAATCATCACTATCAACCAATCATCACATAGAGCCTGATAATGCTTCCTGAGACTTCTTCAATTTCTGCAATTCTTCAATTCTTGGAGTAATCAGATCCTGTATATAACATTAATCAATGTATTCTCTGAAACTCCTTCAATTTTCACTCCTTGAATCCTCTCCAAAAAGAGGTTATAGAAAGAATGGTAGACTTTATTCAATTCTGGTCTATTCACAAGACCCAACTTGTAAAGAATGCCCCGCACTCAATATTTAACATCCGATTCTGAAACTCACATAAAAGAAACTACAGTACCTACTATTTCCAATGGAAGTGGTCCCACTTCATTTGGATTCTGAATGAAAAAGTTATGATTTTTTTACCCGGAACACATGTTTATTGACTAGCTTTAGGACTGGTCACAAACCCTATCTTCCATAGAGTGTATCTCCATAATTATAGTGAATAAAGAGCTGAATTTTTTACCAGAGGTACCTTAATATGTCTTCTCAATACCATAGTGATTTCACCATCTGAATCATTCTAGAAAACAATTTATAGAAAAAATGGTAAGATGACCTGAAAATAACATACCTTAGAACACATCACCAAAAGACTTCATCCTCCCTTGAAATCCGGCCTTCTTATCTTCTTATTTATTCTAAAATTCGACTTGTATCAAATGAATGTATAATGATGTTTATTTATACTATTTATGTCACTTCCTTTTAACATTAGGGCCGANTTATTTTGTAATTATTTTCTTTAATTATTTTCAGGGTCTACATGTACTTCCTTCTTCAATTCACTTTGTCATCTTCAAAAATTCATTTCTCCTCAACCATGAGGATCCATGTGATGTGCCACATACCACCAGAAACAACATGATGTATAATATCCATTCATGGGTGTTGTATATGCATGTGCATTGTTCTTCATGTCCAAATTCCTTTATCAATCTTGTCGTCCAAAACTAATGACTAGGGTTGACATCAATGACAACAACCAAATCTTCCAACAATCTCCCCTTTTGTCATTGATGGCAACACTCATGCTCCCCCTATCATCATGATCCCAATTTATCTCCCCCTTTGACATCAATGGAAAAGGTTAGGGCTGCTCCCCCTGAGTTTAATTGAAAAATGTAACTCTCTTCTTTGGGCTTGCTCCCCCTGAACATGTGGCACTCAATAATACTTCATCCTTATTTTTGGTCTTTGGGACATTTTATTCCTTAGAATCATTTTGTGTGGATTCTATATTCTCTCTCTTCTTTAGGTCTATTATGTATATGTTGTTCAGTCTTCTTGTTGCAGTTTCAACCAATCTTCCTGAGTTATTTTCTCTGATTTTACATTTTCGGGAATCAAACGTAAGAGTGTATCCTTGATCACACATTTTACTAACACTGAGTAGATTATGATTCAAGTTTTCAACCAATAGAACATTCTTTGCTTTTACTTTTTTTCTTCCAAGCTCTACTACACCTTCTCCAAGTATTTTGGTAGATGAGTCATCTCCAAATGGAAAATTTCCACCCTTTATCTTCAAGTTGATGAATTTGTCTTGATCCCCGGTCATGTGTGAAGAACATCCACTGTCTATGTACAAT
This sequence comes from Picea mariana, assembly GCA_032191745.1. NCBI lineage: Eukaryota > Viridiplantae > Streptophyta > Pinopsida > Pinales > Pinaceae > Picea > Picea mariana. Next base: position 15,515 of record JASDQU011402895.1, on the reverse strand, counting down.
TCATCTTCTTCTTTACATTCTTCAGCGGTCAATGCTATTCGACAATCTTCATTGTTTGGGATCTCTTTCCTTCTCCATAATGTGGTTGGCATAGTGACATATCATTCATATATGTGCAATCTCGTGCTTTGTGACCAAGATAATTGCATTTGTAGCATACAATATTTTTGTCCATCAACGGGTAAAATGAATTATAACTTCTGTTGACAAATCCATGATTGTTTCCATATCTTCTGTTTACACCATTCATGTTTCTTGCATATTTGTTCCTTTCATTGATTCTGCAATTAATTGCCTTATGTCCAAATGTTTTGCAAGTATAACAATGACCAAGAAAGAAATTTTGATACCTTGGAGTAAGTGGGCTTCTTTGTGATGTAGTCCATTTGGGTTCATGATCTATTCTTATGTAGTTTCCTTCATACTGATTGAAGCTTCTTTGATTCCTGAAGGTAGCAGGTCTTCTTGGATATTCCTTTCTTTTATAATCATTCCTTCTTTCGGGTATCCTGGTCCACTTCTCATCAACTGTCTGTGTAATTCTTTCTTCAACCTTCTTGTTGGTATTTTCATCTTCTTTGTATAAAGTTTCACCCATGCATCCAAGATGTGTTAAGTCTTTTGGCACTTCAGAGTTTCTTAAACTCTTCCTCAATGAGACAACTTCTTGTTCAAGTTTCTCACAATATTCTTCTTTCTTCTTCATTTGGACATTCCTTACTTCTCCTATTCTTCTTTCTTCTTCGAGTAGAGTTTTCAAGGAAATGGTTTATTCTCTTAGTTTCTCAAAGCCTTCTAATTGTTTCTTCAATATTACAACTGTATTTTCACAACTAACCTATTCACTTCTTAGTTTTCTACGCGTGTCTTTGATCTTTCTATTTTCAATCTCAACATGCTTAAATTTTTTAAGATTCTCATCTTCTTGTTGAACCATTTCTACTTTATGATTTTATTCTTCTTCATTGTCATCTCTTTCAATCCTTTAATGAGGACATTCAAATTCAACATGGCCTACTCCTTCACAATTAAGGCAAAAGAAATGACCTCTATTTTCTTCTTTGAAATCTGAGATGTTGTAATCTTCTTCAACTTCTTCTTCTTCTTATTCTGCTTCTTCCCTTGCACAAAGGTCTTGTAGCTTGTCCCAAATCTCTTTTTCTTATGCACATGATCCCACCTTGGATTTCACTGAATGTGTCAATCCATGTAGGATGGTATCTATTGCCAGTTTTTTGTTCCTTTTTGCTTCCTTCTGAGCTGCAGTCTTTGGTTTCTTCAAAGCATTATATCTTGAAGCAACTGAGAACCAAACATCTTCCCCAAGAGCTTTCAAGTAAGTTTCCATTCTATTTTTTCAGTATTCAAAATTTCTTCCATCAAATAGTGGAATCCCATTTGGAATGTTGTCTTCCATTTCTGCATAGGATATTCCTTCCAGTGGTTAAATTGTACTGAAGGTAGCCCGCTCTGAAACCAATTGTCGATACTGAGAGGGGGGTGAATCAATATCAAGTAAAATTTAATACCTTTTTCAACTTATACTTAAACCATTCAACTATATACAACGAGCAATGAACAATAGTATAAGATTTACACCAATACACCATAATACACCATGCACAATATATGATAAATAATCAATAGTTTTTGTTCAAGGGAGGTAATGACTTCCAAATGTAGGTACAGTTTCCAAATGTAGAGGGAGGGATAAAACTCCAAGAGGAAGATACAATCCTCCAATATCAAGAGAGATTTGAACTCTCCATCCTTGCCCCTTCCTTCCACCCAAGAATATATGAGAGATAATAAAACTTTACATTAAATCATCACCATCAAACAATCATCACATAGAACCTGATAATGCTTCCTGAGACTTCTTCAATTTCTGCAATTCTTCAATTCTTGGAGTACTCAGATCCTATAGATACTATTACTCAATGTATTCTCTGAAACTCCTCCAATTTTCACTCCTTGAATCCTCCCCAAAAAGAGGTTATAGAAAGAATGGTAGACTTTATTCAATTATGGTCTATTCAGAAGACCCAACTTGTACACCATGCCCCGTGCTCAATATTTAACATCCGATTCTGAAACTTGCACACAAGAAACTACAGTCCCTAATATTTCCAATGGAAGTGGTCCCACTTAATTTGGATTCTATATGAAATAGTTATGACTGTTTTACCCGAAACACCAGTTTATTGACTAGCTTCAGGACTGGTCACAAACCCTATCTTCCATAGAGTGTATCTCCATAATTATAGCGAATCAAGAGCTGAAA
>JASDQU011402894.1:43792-54320 GCA_032191745.1 Picea mariana | reverse complement strand
CCATTCAATACTTTAGATCTAGGGAAAGCGGTATATTCTGTCATGTTTTGTTCTAGATCCAGGTGGATCTAGGGAGATCGGTTTGTGTCCGCACTTACGGATTTATCCTTGAACACTAGGCTACGCTAAGATAGAATAGGGTAGAATTTATTGTAGGTTAGGCTAGGATAGAGTATACTAAGATAGAATAGGCTAGGCTAGAGTAGGCTAAGCTAGGTTAGGCTAAGCTATGTTGACCACCCATTTAGTACCGGTGGTCAACTCATGTGCCATGAAGATATGCATCATCAGATGCAATGATGTTGAAGACTTTTGGTCCTAGAGGGTAGTGTTTGGCCCCAGCACTTATTTTTGTAATTGGAATTTCCACACCCCTGCGTGNCTAGGGAAAGCGGTATATTCTGTCATGTTTTGTTCTAGATCTAGGTGGATCTAGGGAGATCGGTTTGTGTCCGCACTTACAGATTTATCCTTGAACACTAGGCTACGCTAAGATAGAATAGGGTAGAATTTATTGTAGGTTAGGCTAGGATAGAGTATACTAAGATAGAATAGGCTAGGCTAGAGTAGGCTAAGCTAGGCTAGGCTAAGCTATGTTGACCACCCATTTAGCACCGGTGGTCAACTCATGTGCCATGAAGATATGCATCATCAGATGCAATGATTTTGAAGACTTTTGGTCCTAGAGGGTAGTGTTTGGCCCCAGCACTTATTTTTGTAATTGGAATTTCCACACCCCTGCATGTGTTAATAATGTAATAGGTCTGCATGAGTCATGTCTAGATCAGTTACCTTGGGATCAGTTCACTGGGAGAGTTCCTTTCACTGAGGTTTTTTTATCCTCAGGTTATCAGTTGGGATTTTCAGCCTTACTGATTTCCCTTGAGTTTTTCCCTCACACTTGCAATAAGTCCTCCAAAGTGGTGAACGACATTCTAGTGGGCTTATGATTTGGTAACTATATAGGGAATTCATTGTAAATGACCATGCAAGACATCTTAGAAAGTTTCACGGAATTTTGTTGAGTCTAGATTAGTTTTTTTTAATTAATTAATTTTTAATTAAATTTCTCGAAGTTTGGAGGTTTAATTATTTAATTAATTAATTATTTTTGAGCAATAATTGTAAAACCTGGATCCTTGGACTTTTGATAGGGGTATTTGTGCTCAAAAGAAATGTAATAACACCCCCTACATCCATGGACCAAGTTTCATCTTAGTCGGACAACTTTAGATATGGTTTTTTCCACTCGGAGTGTCAGTTAGTCTAAAACAACAATTTTAATTGCTAAAGTCCAAACATGGCAAGATATAAAAATTGTAATAATGAGTTAGATGATGTGAAATGTTGAAATTATGGTTAGAAAAAGACCCCCTAAGCATAACCTTAGCCTCCCAACCTTTTTCAACCCTATTTATCCCCTTACACCACCTCCATACTCAAAAATCACGCCCCCCCTAGGGGGATTGATGTTTTTCCCTTTTTAATTATTTTGTGATATGAGTGTGGCCCCCTCTCTTGCGATTTCACTTCATTTAGACCCTACATCACCCCTAGAGATGACCTCACTTACTCCACCTCACCCATCCTTGCATTTGGGTTGAATTTTGACCTTGTGGAGCGCTCTCCAAAAGAGTTACGCCCCCCCTTTGCGTCTCTCCAATGGAAAATTCGTTTTTTATTGATTGAGGCTCTTTCTTTTGTCCTAGAACAAATCCCACAACCTACCTCATGAGTTTTGTGTGATCCCAACCCACCTCACTCATATCTCACCTCTCATTACCTTTCCCTCATCCCAAGTGGTGCGCCCTCCAAGAGAAGTGTGTCCTCCCTCTTCTAGAAACTCACAAAAAAAATTAAAAAAAATATTTGAGCCTCTTCATTTACCTTGGCACAAATCCCATGCCTCCTACATGCCCTTGGATCTATCTTACCCTTTTTTCTATTTTTCTACACCCTAGATCTATTGTGAAAACCCTAAGGGATGCACCCTAGCCTATAGATCTACTCAATTACTTGGTGGTGGACACTTGGCTTAGATCCAAGAGAGGTAGGTTTGCCTCTCCAAGTATAAATAGATCTCCTTTCTCCTCCCCAACTTACCATATCTTGAGCTATTGTTATGCTACTTGATTTTCAACTCTCTCTCTCTAGTCATTCATTTCATTTCATTTCCATTTTATGCTCTAGGGTTTTGGAGTATTTTCTCTCCAAAACCATTTTTCTTGAGTAATACAAATACCGGAGAAGCTTTGGAGGACAACAAGAAGACTAAGGCGTATGCTTCTTTTTCTTATGCATGGGAGGTAACTTTGTATTGGTGTTTTTAGATGCTTGCAACACTAGATATTAGGTAAAGTGTTATCTAAGTAGATCTAATAGGGTGTATGCTTATTGGGTTTATATATCTTGATGTGTTTGATTAAATAGAAGTGTCATTTAGTTTCAATACATCAACATATTGTCTATTGTATGCATGTTGTTTGAAGAGATCTTGCAAATTTACTTCTAGGGTTTCATTGGGAAATCCTTCAAGGAGAAGGGTCACTTGAAGTTCTCACATACTCCATTTCTCTAACCCTATTGCTCCTCTTCTATTATTGTTGTTCACTCATTCCATTTTCAGCTAGCATATGATTGTTTAAGTAGGTAAACATTTTATCAAGTACATATATTTTTGTTGTGGAAAGTTCTTGCCCTAATAAGGCAAGGGTTTCCTTAACTTCTTTTGGTTGTGTGTAGCCATTCTAGAAAGCAAAGCTTGCTGATTTTGCAGGTATATCAGATCTGGTTGAGAGATTTGGGATGCCCCAAAGAGACACACACAACACTTCAAGGCCCTTTTGGGGATTTGGTAGCTATATCTCAACCCCCCTTTTATTTTCTAGCATTCTAGTACATTTTTCCTCCCTTTTTGCTTGTTTCTTGAAGCTCATAGTGTAGGAGGAGAATTGGTACGGCCTCCTCCCACGTGTGAGCTTTGGGATAGGTATGACGTGGGCTAGATCTGATTTTTCCACTTTTTTTTTCCAGTCTTTCTTAGCTTGGCCGTGAGGTTTTGAAGGTGAGGGAGCCTTCCCAACATAGGCCATGGGGTTTCCTTGCTTGCTTAGTATTTTAGATAGTATCTTAGCTTCTCTATTTTGTTTTTCTTTCATGGTTTGCCCTAATTGCTAAAATTTAAAGAACTTAACCTAATTAAGCAAATCTAATATAATCACCTACCTAGTTGGGAGAGGAATACCCCAAATAGGTAAGGCTAAGTGTTGATGCTTTATGATATGATGTGATGTGATGTGATCTATGGTTTAATGTTTTAAATGCTTATGTTCTAGATCTATCTCATTATCTTAAGCCTATTGGGCAACACACTTAAAAAATCTAACTAGATATTGCTTAGTTTCATTTCAAGCTTCTTATATCTCTTTCTTATGCACATGGTTTAATTCTTAATGCTTCAAATATCCTAAGTGCTTAACAAGTAATTGGTTCTTTCTATATATTTATTATATCTATTGGAAGCCATCTACTTGGGCTTGAATGTTGAATGGTTAAGTAGGCAAACACTTTAAAGTTTTCTTTAATCTCTTTAAGGCAAGTTGTTCTTGCCATAGATCTCTTGTTTCATAGCAAAATCTTGTTGTGCATGTGATAGTATCTTTATTTTTCATCCACCTCTTTATTTGCTTTACATGTGTTGATATACTCAATTGTTTAAGCTTAAGACAACACACTAATAAAGCTAATAACTCTTTTGGCCATATCACTAAATTGCACCTTAAAAGTGCTTTAAAATCTTCTAAACACTCTAAAAATCACCTAAAAGTCTACCTAATCAACTTATATAATCAATAGACTATTTAAGGTACCTTAGACCACCATATTCACCATATAAAATGGGGTTTGAGGAAAACAACAGAGGGTAGTGGCAGGGGACTGCCCCGTGTCACACCAGGTGTGTGTCCTCTCCGGGAAGTACTCTTGTTTTGCGCTGACTAGTTCTGCTAGGGTTGGCCTTGTTGCCATACTATCTTGAGCATCCAGCAGTTATTTGGCAATAGGAGGAGGAGACTTTGGTGAAAGCTAATTAAAACTTGATAAATCTTAAGAAAAACCTAATAATTAAACCCTAGACCCAACCTAATAGAATACTTGGGGGTTTAATAATCAAGAGTGTAGATCATCTTCAATAATCTTCATAATAGTTGTGCTTAACTCTTCTAAATCTTTGGAATTTGTTGATGATATAATGTGTTGATGATGATCTCATATATGTGGTGATGTGATTTGATGCTCTGGTCTTTTGTATCCTACACACATAAGAAGATAAACGTGGTTAGTTTGCTTTGTATAATTTGTATCCCAACATTCTTTATTGTAAGTAATTGTACATGATATTATTCATTTGTTTAATTGATTCTTTGTAATTTTGTAAGTAATTTGTAATCTTTTGTAAATAACCACCCTTGAACATAGTTGGCCCCTTGCCCAATTTCTAGGCACTAGTCTTAGTTGACCTAGGGAAAAGGCTTGCTTTTCATGCTAACCCTTGCATCTTGCATGGTTGCCTTAGCATCTTAGGATTAGAATCCCTTCTAACCTTAACAAATTAAAATTAACTCCTAGAACCTAACTCTAACACATCTACTAACTAAGGTCTACCCCCTTTGGCTTCCCTAGGAGTAAGCCTAGATGGAAGAGGTTATGGTCAAAGTGACAGCATGGGCTGTGAACCTAGGCATTGTGCCTCCAATGACACACTAAGTGAACCAAACTTAGCTCACATTTGCAAGTGTGTATAAGGACGACAACATGCTATAATAGGCTAAGCTAGGCTAGAGTAGCTTAGGCTAAGCTAGAGTAGGCTAAGCTAGGCTAGCATATAGTAGCCTAGGCTAGAGTAGATTAGGCTAGGATAGGCTAGGCTATGCTAGGATAGGCTAGGCTAGGTTAGGCCAGCCGAGGCTAGGCTAGAGTAGATTAGGCTAGGTTAAGCAAGGCTAGGCTAGGTTCGGCTAAGCCAGGCTAGGCCAGGCTAGGCTAGAGTAGGCTAGGCTAAAGTATATTAGGCTAGGATAGAGTAGGCTAGGCTAGGCTAGGCTAATGAGGGCTAAGATAGGGTAGGCTAGAGTACACTAAGCTAGGTTAGGATAGGCTAGGATAGGCTAGGGTAGGCAAGAGTAGGTTAGGATAGGCATGCTAGGTTAGGCTAGGAAGGTTTATGCCAGTGTAGGCTAGAGTATGCTATGCTAGGCTAGGCTAGGATAGAGTATGTTAGGCTAAGCTAGTCCATAGTACACTATGCTAGAGTTAATTAGGCGAGAATAGGTTAAGCTAGAATAGGCAAGGGTAGTCTAGGATAAAGTAGGTTGGGCTAGTGTCGATAGAGTAGGCTAGGCTAGAGTAGGCTATGTTAGGTTAGGCTAAAGTAAGTTAGGCTATAGTAAGCTAGTATAAGCAAGAGTAGGGTACAGTAGGCTAGAGTAGGATAAGTTAGGCTAAGGTAGGGAAGGCTAGAGTAGGATAGGATAGGATAAGCTAGGCTAAGCTAGAGTAGGCTAGGCTAGGCTAGGCCAGAGTAGGATAGGGTAGAGTAGGCTAGGCTATAGTAGAATAGACTAGGCTAAGATAAAGTAGGCTAGGCTAGGCTAGAGAAGGCTAGGATAGGTTAGGCTAGATTAGGCTAGAGTAAGCTAAGTTAGGCTAGGCTATGGTAAGCTAGTTTAAGTTATGCTAGGCTAGGCTAGAATAGGCTAGTCTAGGCTATGCTACTCGGCTAGGTTAGGCTAGGTTATGGTAATCTAGGCTAGGTTATGCTAGGCTAGGCTAGAGTAGGCTAGTCTAGGCTAGAGTAGGCTAGTCTAGGCTAGGCTAGTCTAGGCTAGAGTAGGCTAGGCTAGGCTAATCTAGGCTATGCTAGAGTAGTCTAGAGTAGGCTAGGCTAGGCTAGACTAAGCTAAAGTAGGCTAGGGTAGAGTAGGATAAAGAAGGCTAGGCTAGAGTAGGTTCAACTAAGCTAGGCTAAGCTAAAGTAGATTAGGGTAGGCTAGAGTAGGCTAGGCTAGGCTAGGCTAATGCAGGCTAGAGTAAGTTAGGCTATAGTAAGCTAGTATAAGCAAGAGTAGGGTAGGGTAGGGTAGAGTAGGATAAGCTAGGCTAGGGTAGGGAAGGCTAGAGTAGAATAGGATAGGATAGGAAGGCTAGTGTACGATCAGATAAGCTAGGCTAGAGTAGAATAGGCTAGTCTAGGCTAGAGTAGGATAGGCTAGGCTAGGCTATTGTAGTATAGGCTAGAGTAGAATAGATTGGGCTAGGATAAAGTAGGCTAGGCTAGGTAAGAGTAGGCTAGGCAGGGCTAGAGTTGTCTATGTTATGATAGGCTAGGTTATGTTAGGCTAGGCTAGAGTAGGCTAGGTTAGGCTAGATTAGGCTCGTCCAGCTTAAGCTAGGCTAGTCTAGTCTAGGCTATGCTAGAGTAGGCTAGACTAGCCTAGCCTAGTCTAGTCTAGGATAGGCTAGGCAAGGATAGGATAGGCTAGGATAGACTAGATTAGGCTAGTGTAGGCTATGCTATGTTATGGTAGAGTAGGCTTGGCCCAACTAAGCTAGTTTAGAGTAGATTAAGCTATTCTAGATTAGGCTAGGTTAGGCTAGAGTAGTCTAGGAAAGGCTAGAGTAGATTAGGCTAGACTAGAGTAGGCTAGGCTAGGCTAGGCTAAACTAGATTAGGATAGGCTAGAGTAGGTTAGTGTAGGAAGAATAGGCTAGGGTAGGCTAGGCCAAGCGAGGCTAGGCTAATGAAGGCTAAGTTAGGGTAGGCTAGAGTAGGCTAAGTTAGGCTAGGATAGGCTAGGCGAGACTAGAGTAGGATAGGGTAGGTAAGAGTAGGTTAGTCTAGGAAAGGCATGCTACATTAGACTACGTAGGCCTAGGCTAGCCTAGGCTAGAGTATGCTAGTTTAAGCTAGGCTATGTTAGAGTATGTTAGACTAGGCTAGGCTAGGCTAGGCTAAAGAATGTTAGGCTAGGCTAGGCTAGAGTAGGCTAGAGTAGGCTAGGTTAGTGTTGACTAGGATAGAGTAGGCTAGGTTAGCCTACTCTCGAGTAGGCTAGAGTAGGCTAGAATAGGCGAGGCTAGCCTAGCTTAGGCTAGACTTGAGTAGGCTAGGCTAGGATAGGCTAGGATAGGCTAGGCTAGGATAGGCTAGGCTAGGATAGAATAATCTAAGATAGACTAGAGTAGGCTAGTCTAGACTAGGCTAGGCTAGGGTAGAGTAGGCTCGGCTCAGCTAAGCTAGTTTATAGTAGATTATGCTAGGCTAGAGTAAGCTGGAGTAGGCTAGAGTAGATTAGGCTAGACTAGGCTAGGCTAAAGTAGATTAGGATAGGCTAGAGTAGGTTAGTCTAGGAAGAATAGGCTAGGGTAAGCTAGGCCAAGCGAGGCTAGGCTAATGAAGGATAAGTTAGGGTAGGCTAGATTAGGCTAAGTTAGGCTAGGATAGGCCAGGGGAGGCTTGAGTAGGATAGGGTAGGTAAGAGTAGGTTAGTCTAAGAAAGGCATGCTAGGTTAGACTAGGTAGGTCTAGGCTAGCCTAGGCTAGAGTATGCTAGTTTAGGCTAGGCTATGTTAGAGTATGTTAGGCAAGGCTATGCTAGAATATGTTAGGCTAGGCTAGGTTAGGCTAGAGTATGTTAGGCTAGGCTAGGCTAGTAGGCTAGAGTAGGCTAGGTTAGTGTTGACTAGGATAGAGTATGCTACGCTAAAGTAAGGAAGGTTACTCTAGGCTAAAATACGCTAGGATAGTGTAGATAGAGTAGGCTAGGCTAGAGTAGGCTATATTAGTTTAGGCTAGAGTAAGTTAGGCTATAGTAAGCTAGCATAGGCAAGAGTAGGGTAGGGTAGGATTGAGTAGGATAAGCTAGGCTAGGGTAGGGAAGGCTAGAGTAGGATAGGATAGGCTAGAGTAGGATAGGCTAGGCTAGGCTAGGATAAAGTAGGATAGTTTAGAGTAGAATAGACTAGGCTAGGCTAGGCTAGGTTAGGCTAGAGTATGCTAGGCTATGTTAGGATAGGGTAAGCTAGTCTAGGTTAGGCTAGGCTAGGCTAAAGTAGGCTAGGCTAGGCTAGGTTAGGCTAAGCTAGGGTAGAGTAGATTAGGTTAGGCTAGAGTAGGCTAGGCTTGGTAGAGTAGACTATGCTAGGCTAGGCTAATGAAGGATAAGCTAGGGCAAGTTAGAGTAGGCTAAGCTAGGCTAGAGTAGGTTAGGATAGGCTAGGGTAGGCTAGATTAGGTTAGGCTAGGCTAGAGTATGCTAGGCTAGCTTAGACTAGGCTAGGATAGTGTATACTAGGATACACTTGGCTAGAGTAGGCTAGGCTAAGCTAGAATAAGCCAGACTAGGCTAGGCTAAGTTGTGTTAGGTTAGTTAAAGCTAGGCTAGAGGAGGCCAAGCTCGATTAGGCTAGGCTACTGTAGGCTAGGCTATACTACGCTTGGCTAGGTTAAGCTAGAGTATTGTAGGATAGGATAGAGTAGGCTAGGCTAGGCCAGAGTAGGCTAGGCCATGCTTTACTGAGCTAGGATAGGATAGGCCATGTTAGCCTAGGCTAAGTCAGGCTAGGCTAGAGTAGATTAGGCTAGGCTAGGCGAGGGTAGGCTAGGCTATAAGAGGCTTGTCTAGGCTATGCTATGCTATGAAAGTCTAGACTATAGTAGATTAGGCTAGGGTAGAGTAGAACAGGATAGGTTAGGCTAGGCTAGGGTAGAGTAGATTAGGCTGGGCTAGGTAGAGTAGGCTAGGCTAGGCTAGGCTAATGAAGGATAAGCTAGGGCAGGTTAGAGTAGGCTAAGCTAGGCTAGAGTAGGTTAGTTTAGGCAATGCAGGCTAGGTTAGGACAGGTAGGCCTAAGATAGCCTAGTGTAGGCTAGAGTAGCTAGGCTAAGCTAGAGTATGTTAGGCTAGGCTAGGCTAGAGTAGGCTAGAGTAGGCTAGGCCAGAGTTGACTAGAGTAGGTTAGGCTTTGTTAGAGTATGTTAGGCTAGGCTAGATTATCTTAGGCTAGGCTAGGCTAGAGTAGGCTAGGTTAGTGGTTACTAGGATAGAGTAGGCTCTGCTAAAGTAGGAAAGGTTACTCTAGGCTAAAATAGGCTAGGCTAGTGTAGATAGATTAGGCTAGGCTAGAGTAGGCTATATTAGGTTAGGCTAGAGTAAATTAGACTATAGTAAGCTAGCATAGGAAAGAGTAGGGTAGGGTAGGCTAGAGTAGGATAAGCTAGGCTAGGTTAGGGAAGGCTAGAGTAGGATAGGATAGGATAGGCTAGAGTAGAATAGGCTAAGCAAGGCTAGAGTAGGATAGGCTAGAGTAGAATAGACTAGGCTAGGATAAAGTAGGATAGGCTAGGCTAGGTTAGGCTAGAGTACGCTAGACTATGTTAAGATAGGGTAAGCTAGTCCAGGTTAGGTTAGGCTAGAGTAGGCTAGTCCAGATTAGGCTTGAATAGGCTATGTTAGGCTAGGCTAAGCTAGGCTAGAGTAGCCTAGACTAGGATAGGATAGGCTAGAGTAGGATAGGCTAGTCTAGACTAGGCTAGGCTAGTCTAGGCTAAGCTAGGCTAGGCTAGGCTAAGCTAGGCTAGGCTAAGCCAGGCAAGAGTAGGCTAGACTACATGAGAATAGGCTAGGCTAGGCTACAATAGGTTAGGCTAGGCTAGGTTAGGTTAGGATAGGGTAAGCTAGGTTAGGTTAGGCTAGATTAGGCTAGAGTAGGCTAGGCTAAGCTAGGCTAGGCTAGACTAGAGTATACGAGACTAGACTAGGCTACGCTAGGCTAGGCTAGATTAGACTAGAGTAGTCTAGGTTATAGTAGGCTAGGCTATTGTGGATTAGGTTAGAGTAGGCTAGGATAAAGTAGGCTAGACTAGACTAGAGTAGAATAGACAAGGCTATGATAAAGTAGGCTAGGCTAGGCTAGAGTAGGCTAGGCTAGGATAGGTTAGGCTAGGTTAGATTAGTTTGGGCTAGGCTAGGGTAAGCTAGGCTAGGGTAAGCTAGGCTAGGTTAGGCTAAGCTAGGCTAGAGAAGGCTAGTCCAGGCTAGGCTAGGTTAAGGTAGGCTAGTCTANTAGGCTAGGTTGGATTAGGCTAGAGTAGGCTAGGCTAGGTTGGATTAGGTTAGAGTAGGCAAGGATAAAGTAGGCTAGACTAGACTAGAGTAGAATAGACCAGGCTAGGCTAGAGTAGGCTAGGATCAGCTAGGTTAGGCTAGGCTAGGTTAGGCTATGCTATGGTAAGCTTGGCTAGGATAGGTTGGGCTAGGCTAGGGTAAGCCAGGCTAGGTTAGGGTAGGCTAGGCTAGGCTAGAGTAGTCTAGAGTAGGCTAGACGAGAGTATACTAGATTAGGCTAGAGTAGGCTAGGCTAGGCTAGACCAGAGTACGATAGGGTAGGCTAGGGTAGGGTAGGCTAGGCTAGGCTAGAGTAGGCTAGAGTAGGCTAGGTTAGGCTAGACTAGAGTATACTAGAGTATTCT
>JASDQU011402894.1:24992-43772 GCA_032191745.1 Picea mariana | reverse complement strand
AAGGCTAGGATAGGATAGGATAGGCTAGAGTAGACTAGGCTAGGCCAGAGTATGCTAGGGTAGGGTAGGCTAGCGTAGACTGGGATAGGCTTGGCTAGAGTAGGCTAGGCTAAGCTAGGATATGCTAGTCTAGGCTAGAATTGGCTAGTCTAGGCTAGGCTAGGCTAGAGTAGTCTAGAGTAGGCTAGAGTAAGCTAGATGTTAGTATACTAGATTAGGCTAGAGTAGGCTAGAGTAAGCCAGATGTTAGTATACTAGATTAGGCTAGAGTAGGCTAGGCTAGGCTAGTCTAGGTTTGATTGGGCTAGAGTAGGCTAGACTAGACTAGAGTACAATAGGCTAGGCTAGGCTAGGCTAGGCTAGAGTAGGTTGGAGGCTAGGCTAGGCTAGAGTAGGCTAGGCTAGACTAGAGTAGGCTAGCCTAATCTAGACTAGAGTATTCTAGGCTAGGCTAGGCTAGGATAGGCTAGAGTAGGCTAGCCTAGAGTAGGCTAGGCTAGGCCAGAGTACGCTAGGGTAGGGTAGGCTAACACAGACTAGGATAGGATTGGCTAGAGTAGGCTAGGCTAAGCTAAGATAAGCCATATTAGTCTAGGCTAAGCTACGTTAGGTTAGAATAGGCTAGGCTAGAGTATGATAAGCTCGATTAGGCTAGGCTAGTCTAGGCTATGCTACACTTGGCTAGGTTAAGCTAGAGTAGGGTAGGCTAGAGTAGGTTAGGCTAGGGCAGAGTAGGCTAGGTCACACTTTACTGAGCTAGGATAGGATAGGCAATGCAAGGCTAGGCTAAGCCAGGCTAGGCTAGAGTAGATTAGGCTAGGCTAGGATAGGATAGGCTAGGCTATGAGAGGCTTGGCTAGGCTAGGCTATGCTATGATAGGCTAGGCTATAGTAGATTAGACTTGGGTAAAGTAGGCTAGGCTAGGGTATGGTAGAGTAGATTAGGCTAGGTTAGAGTAGGCTAGGCTAGATAGACTAGGCTAGTCCAGGCTAGGCTAACGAAGGATAAGCTAGAGCAGGTTAGAGTAGGCTAAGCTAGGCTAGAGTAGGTTAGTTTAGGCAATGCAGGCTAGGTTAGGATAGGAAGGTCTAAGCTAGCCTAGTGTAGGCTAGGCTAAAGTATGTTAGGCTAGGCTAGGATAGAGTAGGCTAGGCTAGAGTAGGCTAGGCTAGAGTGGACTAGGCTAGAGTAGGCTATGTTATTTTAGACAAGTCTAGTCTAGGATAAAGTAGGCTAGGCTAGTGTAGATAGAGTAGACTAGGCTAGAGTAAGTTAGGCTTTTATAAGCTAGCATAGTTAAGAGTAGGCCTGAGTAGATTAGAGTAGGGTAAGCTAAGCTAGGGTTGTGAAGGTTAGAGTAGGATAGGATGGGCTAGGATAGAGTAGGATACGCTAGGGTAGGCTAGAGTAGGATAGGTTAGAGCAGGCTAGGCTAGAGTAGAATAGGCTAGGCTATTATAAAGTAGGCTAGGATAGGCTAGAGTAGGCTAGGCTAGGTTAGGCTAGGGTAGGCTAGGCAATGATAGAGTAGTCTAGTTTAGGCTAGAGTAGTCTACATTGGGCTAGGCTAGGGTAAGCTAGGCTAGTCTAGGCTAGGGTAGGCTAGGCTAGAGTAGGCTAGTCGAGGCTAGGCTAGGCTAGGATAAGTTAGCTAGGCTAGGCTAGCGTAGGCTAAGTTAGCTAGGCTAGACTAGCTTAGACTAGACTAGGCTAAGTTAGCTAGGCTAGGCTAGTGTAGGCTAGGCTATGCTAAATTAGCTAGGCTAGGCTAGCCTAGGCTAGGCTAACATAGGCTAAGTTAGATAGACTAGGCTAGGCTAGTGTAGGCTAAGTTAGCTAGACTAGGCTAGCATAGGCTAGGCTAGGCTAACGTATACTAGGCTGGGCTAGGCTAAGTTATCTAGGCTAGAATAGACTAAGATAGGCTAAGTATATATATGAATTCATATAATTATAGATTAGACTAGTCTAGGCTAGGATCGAATAGGGTAGACTCTAGAGTAGGCTAGGCTAGGCTAGAGTAGAGCTAGGCTAGGCTAGAGTAGGTTAGGCTAGGTTAAGCTAGGCTAGGATATAGTAGAGTAGGCTAGGTTAAAGTAAACTAGGCTAGGCGAGGCTAGAGTAGACTCTGCTAGAATAGGCTAGGCTAGAGTAGACTAAGCTAGGCTAGGCTAGAGTAGGTTAAGCTTGGCTAGAGTAGGCTAGGCTATGCTAGGTTTGGCTAGGCTAGGCTAGAGTAGATTAGGCCAGGCATGTCTAAGCTAGGTATCTCTAGGCTAGAGTATGCTAGGCCAGTCTAGTCTAGGCTAGAGTATGTTACGCTAAGCTAGACTAGAGTAGGCTAGAGTAGGTTAGACTAGGCATGTCTAGGCTAGCCTAGGCTAGAATATGCTAGGCCAGGCTAGGCTAGGCTAGAGTATGTTACACTAAGATAGACTAGAGTAGGCTAGAGTAGTCTATGCTAGATTAGGCAAGGTTAGTCTAGGCTAGAGTAGGCAAGGTTACTCTAGGCTAGAGTAGGCTACGCTAGTGTAGATAGAGTAGGCTATGATAGAGTAGGCAAGGTTAGTCTAGGCTAGAGTAGGCTACGCCAGTGTAGATAGATTAGGCTAGGATATAATAGGATATGTTAGGTTAGGTTAGGCTAGAGTAAGTTAGGCTACAGTAAGCTAGCATAGGCTAGAGTAGGATAAGCTAGGCTAGGGTAAGTGTTGGAGCCACCTTTTTCGACTAGTTTTAAGCATAATTCTGCAGTCAAAGGTTGGTCATCTAAGTTGGTTTTTTACTTCGTAACCTTTATACACTAAAAAGTCTCGGTAATCCCGATATGTAAAGTGGCGATGGTCGTTGTACTCCTAATACCTTTTCCTTTTAACCATGAATGAGTTTTCTCACTTTTCTTTACCTTGGGAGATCGCATTTCGGGAGTTACAAGTCACACTATTTTTAGCACCGATGCGCGAAGTCGCGAAGTAACCTTGAAAGTTTACCCAAGTTAGTGCCGAGAGTAAAGTTCCTTAAACCTTAGTTAAGTGCTGTCGGTATTTCGCTTCTTGGTGTTTGCCTTCCCCAAAAGTCTCACCATCTCCGATAGGAGAAATCACGAGACGTCTGCGCAAGTTACCTGGGTTAATGTTAGAGGTGAATAACTTTTAACCATAGTTAAAATCTGTGGGGATTTCGCAACTCGACATATGTTTCTGCCAAAAACTATACGTTTGAAGCCCCGAATCACGAACTCGCGATATTACTTAATTATAAATTAATTAAACACTTAACCTGGTTTACCTTTTGGATTAACTAGATCACATCATCGTGATCTCAGAATTTCATGACTCGACATACGCTCCTCCCAGGAACTTTACCTTCAAAGTCCCGAGTTGCGAAGTCACGATTTTAACTAAACATGATTAATCAAATGCTTAATCCAGATTACGTTTTCACTCGACTAGATCACATCATCGCAATCTCGAGTTTTAGAGGCTCGAAAGGTTAGAGTGAAAACTCCCGATACAGCGAATGTCAAAGCGTTGATTAAAGTTTAAAAAATCCTGATTAAAGAAGCTAATCCAGCTTAATCAGTGTTTAATACAAGTAATAATATGCATAGTCTACAAGGTAATTTTAAATGTTCCTTATGCCAACTTGTGCCACAAACCGTCGAAATATATGGCATTAATTGGAAATAAGACGAAACAACAAGTAAGGGTATGGTTTTTATTTCTAAATCTGTCTCTAAATATGATTTGACCATTCTGTTCATAAGGACGTCGAGATTTTAAATGGTCAAAGATATAGATATTTTTCTTTTTGTTCTATTCATAAAGCTCATTTCTATCCTGCGCGAAGAATTTTTTCTCAGCAAGATAATTTCTGTATGTATACGCATTTTTATTACAGGAGAGCTAAGTCACAATCCTCTATCATGGCCCTGCGAAAAGCGTCCAAGGTATGTGCTGAGATTTCAGGACAAGGCTCTGATAATGTTTCTGATACTTTACCACGAAGCGTTGATTTCGTACGGACCTGGTCATACATCTCTGAGGTCCTGCAATCCGATTTGGTGAACTGTTCAGATGATTCTAGTGACAACGAGAGAGACAACTTAACCACCAAATACAAGATCATCGTCCAAGCAGAGATGCATAAAGTAGAGGCCAAGCCATGTCTTCTGCCTTACTATGACATGATCCGATGGGCGCT
Source organism: Picea mariana (assembly GCA_032191745.1). Lineage (NCBI taxonomy): Eukaryota > Viridiplantae > Streptophyta > Pinopsida > Pinales > Pinaceae > Picea > Picea mariana. The sequence goes on along the minus strand of JASDQU011402894.1, from coordinate 39,568 downwards.
ATATCATGTAGATATCCCAACCAGAACCATCATTAGCAAGCATAAGGTCACTGTTGAGACCTTTAGACCAGAAAACTTACAGACAATGTACAAGTTTCCACCCATGTCGAACTTCACATACAATGTCAAGCTTCTAGAAGATTTTAAACAAAAGGAATGTGAGCAATACGGAAAAAGCTTATCTTATTTGACCAAGGATTGGGTCTCACACCCCGTGAAGTTCAGGGTAGATAGCAACAGATTTTATTCCATATCTTCTTTGGAACCACAGTTCAAACACATAGCAATGATGACCTGTAGATTGTATGGGAGGGAAGACACCACACATTGTTTCCTCCCATGGGTGCCTCTGATGCATACAGTCGCAAAAGGTTGTTCCTTCAACTATTCCAAATTGTTGTCAGACAGTTTGACCAGTCGGATTATAAAATATTGGACGTAGAGGGTGAGCGGGAAGGCTGCCTCATTTTTTATGTCCGCATACATCATGGACGTCGTGTGTTCTATGACGCCTTTTCCTTTAATGAGATGGAGCACAGCTCCATCAGATGCTGAGCCTATCCATGTCTAACATTAAAAGATTTTGGAGGATAAGGCCTCAAATTTCATATACGAAATCTTCAATTGGGTAATGGTACCGACGCATGTCACCATCTTCGGTAATCCACTGCCCAGGATCTCAGATAGCATCACAACAAATTTGAGCAGGGTGGCTGACTGGTATATGGAGGAAGAATTTTTATACATCAGGTTTTTCAGCACTTCTGTCCCTCAGCATGCTCTACCATTATTTATACCCGATAGGCTGGCTTGTTGCAAGATCGCTAGGCAAACCGTGATAGGTGGCATAAGTAAAGAGCTGAAAGGATTTTCAAAGAAGGTATGGACACCTTTCCCCATTCATTTAAATACCTATTCTTTATTAGATTTTGGGCATGCAAAGGTTGAGGCAACAGCCTTAGAATATATAAATTGGTCCACATTGAATTCAAGAAACACGACCCACATAGGGTTGTGTGTAATCACTTGGCTAGTTGTGGCCCTAAAAGATTTGAGCATGAGAATTCGCCTCAAGATGATATTTTCTGAGGCACGAGATCTTATGCCAAGGTTTTGGTTCGGATACAAGCCCTGTCGCCTGAAGAGAGGGCTGATGTTTTCAAATTCCAAGAACATAGGTGGATCTGCCTTCCCCCAGTATTACGGGGTGAGAATCCAACGACTGTAGAGGTGCCGCAAACAGAAGCCGAAGGCTCCAAAGATTCATCACCCAGCCAAGAAGAACACCAGGACAAGAAAGAGAAAACTGGGGGCCCAAAACACGAAGCTGAGACTTCCAATCCTCTAAGAAATCCAACCTTAGCTATTAGTCTAGGGAAATCATCTAAACAGGTCAGCAATCCCATCGTTTCTATCACCCCCCTGCAGTCCACAAAGGGAATCAAAGATGCAGGTTGGATTATTGGTGAAGAATTAACACCCATACCAGTGGAAGAGATACCTCTGAATGAATTCTTCTTCAATAAGAAGAGAAATGTTGCCGTCAGACAAGAACTTTACCAAGAGGTAGGTACTGTATCTAAGAAATTTAAAATTTTAACCGATTGGAGAACTATGAAAAAAGAAGAATTTGCAATGCAAATAGCAGGAACATTGGGAGCTTTTTCTATGGAAAACCAATATTCAGTCAGGACCCCAAAGGATCAACTGAGGAGAAAAAATCGTTTGATCAAGAAATTAGAGGCTAAACTAGCTACAGCAGAGGCTGTTGCCAAAGATCAGGCAAATACAACTTTAGAGCAAGCTAGAATAGATGATCAAAAAGAAATCGAGCTTCTCAAAGCCGATCTCGAACAGACACAGATGATGGCTCAGATAAGTCAGATGCAAATAATCCAAAAAGAAGAATTGATAGAGTAGCTATGGGCCAAATTAGAGTTCATTGAAAGCCAGGTAATCGATATCGAGATATTTCAATCCCAGACAATAGAAATTAGAAAAAGGTTATCGGTAGTGTATCAAGGTCTGCTTGTTAAAGTAGAAATGATTCAAAGCAACTGCCAACTCATTGATCAGGTATTGAAAAACCTCTCTCTTAGAGAAAAGGAAGCTAGGGCAGCTCAAGTTGCTTTCTAGGAGGCTATTATAGCCACGACGAGAAGGGAAATAGGTAGTAGTTCCAGTTTTCCCATCCCAAAGCAGACCAGAGGAAACATATTGTTGAAAGAATGGGAGCGTAACATATCTAAAGGCAGACAACAAGCTAAGGAGGTAAGAAAATCTTGTGAAAAAACTTTCGGTTTGTTAAATGGGATTTAGTTGGGTTCTGATGGTGAAAGTAGCATTGAGATACTGGGACAGATAAATACAGCCAAATATCTGCTAAATATCAAGGAAAATGATAAAAGAGAATTAGCCGAAATATCAAAAATAACCTAGACAGACATAGTTCAAATAGATAAATGGCTAATTAAACTGAGTATACTATTATGTTCTATCAGTGCCAAAGACCAACAGGTGGAAGGAAAGTTGCCACTATTGGTCAAAGATTGTTATGCTTTGGAGGCCAATAATCAAGCATAACCTTCTAAGTTGATATCACAGCTAGTGGAGAAGTGTGTCATTTGCATAGATCATGCGAAGAAGCAGGTTTCCGGTACCAAATGAGGACAGAGATAAAGAATTGAAACGTTTAAACTCCTTTGTTGTAACGGAAAACCTATGGAATGATTGAAATTAAAGCATATAGAAATTTGTATAAATATACATTTTGAAGAAAGAAAAGAGGCTGGACCTTTTTGGTCGATTGTAATAGAGACTATCTCCTTTTTGAGAATTAATACAAAGCAATCTGGAGACTCTTGATTTCGTCCAGACTGTGTTATGAGTTTGTTTTCTCTGTTATTTCATATTCAATTTTATTTCGCTTATATATGTCTGATGAATGTTGCATTGCAATTTAGTAAAACTTCTACCGCGGTGATAAATTTTTAGCTATCTATATCATTTACATTTTTTCCTCTGTATCGGCTACCAACAGGTACAAGACCTGTGAACATTTTAGTTTTTCATATTTTATGCTTCATCAGATTCCTTCTTATCCTATTTTCTTCTTCTGTTTACGGAGTGAGATTCTCCCTTGATAGGAGATTTACTTTATAGACAACTTAATGTTTTTCTCATATTTCACACATCATTTATTAAAATATAACACAGTTACGGAAAAAGGCCTTTGGTTTGAATTTTGTCCTTAATATTGATTTCAAAGTTCTCTTTTATAAGATCAAATCGATACAACATGAAAACTTTCAGATCTCTTTTAAAAAAAAATTGTTCCTCTATGACTTCCCCTGTTGTAAGAAAACCTAATATTGAACCCGGTTTATCAGACCAAACCCATATCAATTTAAATATCTTATATGTTATACTTAAAACAACCACCACTTGGGTAGAACTTGAACATTCATGGGCTGCAATTGAACAGGATATAAACATCCAGGAACAGATGGAAGCGAGACAACGACAACCTGGAAATCAACCTTAGCTTCCTTTCCCGAAGGTTGACTATCCTCCCTTTTTACACTTTACTCACTTTCGGATGCCTAGACAATGTACTCTTAAATCCTTAAGTACAGACTCTGGAACAACATCTTTTTGGCGTCGTTGCCGAGGACGAAGTTACGAAACCTTTTCCCTGTGAAGAACGAAATATTTTCAGGTTTCACCCTTTGATAGTGAACAAAGAGTGAGCACTTTCTAAAGGATTTTCTTATCTTTCACTTGGTGACTCTACGTATAATTAAGCTGGTATCCGATCGAAGGAATACTAGACAAAACCTAGAGAACAAGTAGACCACGCCTGTTTTAGATCCCAAAAAAATACTGAAAGCTAGAGGTTCTCTTAAGCCGACTATTGTAGCCTATCAACTTAAGCACTCGAAACCCAAGACCAAGAGTTCTTTTGAACCTTCAACTTCGCACAGTACCCCTCCTGAAACCACCAATTCATTTTTAGCTAGCTCTATGGTTAAAAGTGAAATCCATTTGAAAACCTCTGTCGTACACAAAGGTAAAAACCCCATGGTAAATTTATCAGTAGTCGATATCCCGTTGACTCTTATTTTAGATTTCCCAACCTCACCAAGTCTCGAAGAGTATACTATGTATTCAAATCTCACACCTGTGGGATCCCCTGATTACGTCTCTTGCAAATCTGAGGAGCCAAGTCCTCGCATCTCTGTTCACCCATATTTGCTTTTCTCATCTCTTGAAGAAGCTAGAAGTCCACTTTTAGTATTCCAGAACCCTCTATATAACACACCCCTTCCTTGTCAGGGAGTACCAATCACAACTGCCAGAGGAGGAGCGGGGGGACAAGTGCCTCCCTCGCCCCCTAGATTTTTCACTAAAGTGGCTGCAAGATATGCACCTTTGGTTCTACCCATCCCTCTTCATGACCTTCCTGAAAATTATATAAAAAACTTACCAAAATTTACAGGCGAAGGGGACCTAACTGCAGCCGAACATATAAACTTCTTTGATCAGTTCACTGATATCCTAGGTCTGGAACATGAAGACGTTTATTCGAGATTGTTTGTTAAAAATTTTGAAGAACAGGTATGAACCTAGTTTCAAAGCCTACCTGCAGGGTCTATTCTATCTTACGATGCCTTAGAAGACGCCTTTATTAGACAATGGGGTGAGAGAAAAGACCACTTATATTATCTGATCGAGTTCGGATCTTTAAAGAAAAAGAATTTGGAAACAGTTATGGAATTTATCCAAAGATTTAACAAGTTTTATAATAAGATCCCAGCCAAAGTTAAACCATCCCAACCTGTAGCCAAAGTAATATTCGCGGGAGCTTTCGAACCCGATTTCTCCCTTCTCTTAAGAGAAAGATAGGGGGCTACCTTAACCCGAATGCAGGATGATGTTGTGGAAATCGAATCCAACATGATGGCCTCTGGAAAGTTGAAAGCTAGGGTAGAAATGGGAAATAGAGAAACTAGACATTTTAGGGAACAAGCGGGACGCTCAGGGTCTAATAGATCCATAGATGACAAAATGGATGATATGGCTAGGATAATTAAAGAGTTGTCGAATAAGATTTCCAGAATGGAGCTAGATCAATCCAAGGGCGATCCTTTCGTTAAAAGAGAATTCAGAAGAAACCCCAACCCTCAAAATCAACAAAGAAAGATTAAAAATGAAGATCAAAAAATTCAAACCCCTTTAAAAAATGAAAATTTTATAGGAGGAAATGACCTGGAAGATTTCGAGGGTCTAGAAGAGGATGTGACAAATTTGGGTGACGATTTCATTCATCCTTATGTAACTAAAGAAGATTACGAGAGGTCATTAAACACACCACAACCATCAAATGAAGATGATGATATAAACAACAATAATTTCATTGTATGTCAAGGAACGACTGATTCTATGATGGCTGAGGTCAAACCAAGTTATAACTTGAGGTCTAAAAACAAAACTGCGTTGATTCCTCAACCCAATAAAATTCTACCTAGAGGTGAAGTATATGTGCCTGCCCCGAAAGAGACTGGAACATATAATAACAAAATAAAAGAGGAAGACTTGTTGGACCTCAAAACGAAGGAGGTTGAGACCCAAACAAGGGAAATCAAGACAATTGAGACACCCACACTGGTAAATAAAATCATGAGTAATAAATAAGCTCAGATAAATAAGTTGGAGAAGAAAGAGCTCGAGGTTTCAACCAGAGAAATAGACAAAGGTAGCAGTGGTTTTAGTTTCAAAAATGAGATAAATAGGATCAAAACATTGATCCCTCTGGTTGAATTAGCAAAGAATCCTGCATATCGAAAGCAGATAACCAAAGTGAAAGGTTGTTCAGATCAATAAAGTCAATCAGACGTAATAAATTTGGAAGATGATAAGCCCAATATCAATTTTGGTCCACATTTCAAGGGTGCCATAGACACCGTTGCTCCTTTCTATATCACCCTAAATGTTCATGATCGACTGCTACATAATTGCATGCTAGACTCTAGAGCTTCACATAATGTGATGCCCAAAGCTATTATGGATAGACTAGGCCTCAATATCAACCGACCTTATGGATATCTCTACTCTTTCGATTTGAGAAGAGTTAAGTGCATGGGTATGATAAAAGATTTAGTAGTCACCCTTACATAGGTCCTAGTCAAAAGCATTTTGATGGATGTAGTTATTGTTGATATCCCCCCAAAATATGGCTTACTGCTATCAAGGACGTGGGGAGCCAAACTTGGGGGGTCCCTCCAACTGGACATGACTTATGCCACAATTCCTGTATTTGGTGGGAAACTTACTCGGTTATACAGGGAAACAAGGTTAGCCTATACAGTGAGCGATCCTCAGAATCCTAACAATTTTCCTATTTACATTGTTGATCAAGATCTAGGAAATTGTATTTTGTCTTTTGATGATGGTATAGATAGTTGCACAAAAGAAAATTACATAGATGATAAAGAATCCAAAAATATGCAGAGCACTGGGATCTAGAAAATGTTTTTTGACGGTGCCCTGTCATGTGAAGGAGCAGGTGCAGGAGTACTTTTTGTGGCACCTGAAAATAAATTTGTTGTCCCTTTTTCTTACTGGCTTCAATGGGATATAGACTACACTAACAATGTATGTGAGTATGAAGCCTTAGTATTAGGATCGAAAGCTTCCAAGAAGCTAAACATAAAGAACCTGGAAGTATATGGAGATGTAGAGTTGATAATCAAACAGATGAATCGACAGTACCAGGCCAAACACCCGAGATTGAGAGTGTATAGAAATTGTGCTTGGGATATAATGGAAAATTTCTTCTCGTCTGTAAATATCCACTTCATCCCTCGCACCAAAAATTTGTAGGCCAATTCGTTAGCCAAGGCAACCTAGATGTCCGCTCCCCCTACAACTTTTAAATTAAAATACCATATAGAGATAAGGCACAGACCATCCATCCCGAACAACATACAACACTGGTAGGTTTTCGAGGATGATGAATAGATCAGGAAGTTCCTCGATGTAGTGGGTGACTTCTTGGAAACTCACATTGATCAAGAGAATCAAAATGATCACACATGGATCATGCAAGAAGGAGAAGACCCTCATGAGTTTCGAGAAAAAATTACCAACCATCGCATGTTAGTTTTAAAAATTAATCAGATTCTAAAGGGACTAATCCCCCTGGAGAGACTTTTCGATCAAAATGACATGCCTTTAAAATCCACTCTCCAACCCCAACCAGAAGAGATTGAAGATTGCGATGTAGGGACAAAAGTGGAACCTAGGATTGTGAAAATATCAAAGTACCTTCCTCATGAGGTAAAAAACAAGTATAAAGATTTGCTCGCACGATATAAAGACGTTTTCGCTTGGTCTTACAAAGAGCTTAGGACCTATGACACTATTGTGATCGAACACAAGATAACTCTAAAGCCTAGTGTCAAACCCTTTAGGAAAAAACTTAGACAAATCAACCCTATCTTATTACCTGTAGTCAAAAGAGAAGTTAAAAAGCTTTTAGATGCAAAAATAATAGTACCATTGAAATACTCTGATTGGGTAGAAAACCTGGTCCCGGTTAGAAAAACGAGTGGGGAGATTAGATTGTGTGTTGATTTCAGAAATCTAAATAAATCTTCCCTCAAAGATGACTATCCTCTACCTAAAATGGATCACATCTTAGAAAAGGTAGTCGGGGAAAATAGGATGTCGATGATCGATGGTTTCTCTGGGTACAATCAATTTGTCGTAAATGAACAAGATAAGAAAAAAATAGTCTTCACTACACCCTGGGTACATTCATGTATGATAAAATGCCTTTCGGTCTAATGAATGCAGGTGCCACCTTCCAACGTGCTATGGATATTGCTTTTGTCGACGAAAGAGACAAGTTTGTGGTTATCTATCTCGATGACCTAACTGCTTTTTCTAAGTCTGATGAAGATCATTTAATACATCTCAAACAAACTTTAGACAAATGTCGCAGGTTTGGTCTATCTTTAAACCCCAAAAAGTCTCACTTCGCCATGCGAGAAGGTAAACTCCTGAGCCATATTGTGTCCCGAGACGGAATTAAAATTGATCCCAACAGGGTTCAAGCTATAGACACAATAAATATTCCAAGAAATGTAAAGGAAATTCATTCATTCTTAGGAAAGATAAATTTTTTGAGGAGGTTTATCCCAAAATTTGTTGAAATTGTGAAATTGATCACAGGTATGTTAAAGAAAAATAGTGAAGTGAAATGGAAAGCAAATGCCAAAGAATCGTTTGCACATATCAAGAAGGTTATAAGCAAAGCACCTGTACTGGCAAGCCCTGACTATCTAAAGGATTTTCTCATATTCTCGTTCACCTTTGAGCATACAATTTCCACGGTGCTCCTCTAGGAAAATGAGGAAGGTTTCGAACAACCGATAGCTTTTTTCAAAAAAAGTCTCATAGATGTGGAACTCAAATACGATATAATGGAAAAACAAACATATGCTATGGTAAAGGCATTAAAGGCTTTCAGAACTTATGTATTGCATTCCAAGATAATCGCATATGTACCTACTAGCTCTGTAAAGGACAATTTAGTGCATCTTGATAGTGATGGCAAAAGGGGACGGTGGCTCGCTAAAATTCAAGAATTTGATCTAGAGATAAAGTCGACGAAACTAGTAAAGGGTCAAGGTTTGGCTAAACTCTTAGCTTAATCAAATTTCAAAGTGCTCGGCATAAATAGCATATAGGGATGTGAAGAAGATGAGGATATGAACGATATCTACAAGCAAACAAGTAAAATCAGAATCGAAGAGAAGTTTACATCCTCTGATTGGTACAAAAACATAGTATCCTACCTACTGACTTTGAAGTGCCCGAGTGATTTATCTCCATCCAAAGCCAGAACACCAAAACTACATGCAGTCAAATACTATATATTTGAGAGTCAATTGTATTAGAAGGACCCACTTGGATTCCTGTTGGTTTGTTTGGTTGAATCTAAAACAGAGAAGGTCATAAGTGAATTCCACGAAGGAGTGTGCGGAGGACATCACGCTTGGAGAGAGAAAACTTATAAAATCATGAGGGCAGGGTATTATTGGCCTAAACTCTTCTCGGACGTTAATGCCAAAGTCAAGGCTTGCAACCCTTTCCAATTGTTCACGGGAAAGCATAAACTCCCAGTTCTACCCTTAGTCCCTGTCAAAACAAAGGCTCCTTTTCAGCAGTGGGGACTGGATTTTATAGGAGAAATTAACCCCCATTCTAGTTCTCAACACAAATGGATCCTAACCGCCACAAATTACTTCACTAAATGGGTAGAGGCTATTCCAACCAGAAGGGAAACAGACTCAGTGGTAATAGATTTCCTAGAAGAAAACATTTTATCTAGATTCAGTTGCCCCCGAAAGATAGTCACAGATAACGCCCAGGCTTTTAAATCTATGGCTATGATCAGTTTTTGCCAAAAATACAATATTGTGCTTGGCCATTCCATGGCATATTATCCCCAAGGAAATGGATTGGTTGAGTCTTCAAACATGATTCTGGTCAATATAATTAAGAAAGTGTTGAACGAGAACAAAATATCTTGGCATGTACATTTAAAATACACATTATGGGCGAATTGGATAGGCACGAAAAAATCCATCGGCACCTCTCCTTTCCAGATGGTGTACGAGACTGAGGTGGTATTACCCATAAACTTGGCACTTCCTGTAATGAAACTGTGGCAAGATGAGAAAGAAGAACTAAGCCATGTCACAAGGAGAATAAATCAACTAATTAAAGTACAACAGCATAGGGTCGAAGTGGATGAAAGGTTGCAAAAATACCAAGACGACATGAAAACATTATTCGACCGTAAAACAAAAGATAGAGTGTTTCTCCCAGGTGATTTGGCTTTGAGATGGGATGCTAGGAATGAAGATTCGGTGAAACATGGTAAATTCGATCATATTTGGTATGGGCCATTCAGAGTCGTAGCTTCCGAAGGAAAAAATTCATTTTTATTAGAAAATCTGGACGGTAAAATCTTCAACGCCCCTGTTAACGGGCGTTATTTAAAACACTACATGAAATAATTGGTTCCCAAAGGATTTCCATTGTATATACCGGTTTGTATTTTCTTTCCATCTCATGATTTCTTTGGGGTAAGTTTATTTTCATTTTAAATTAATTAGGTCAGTAATTTTGTAGCACTAGAGATATGCAATTTTCAATACATTCAACTCTTTTAAAGGACACTCTTTGTGTTTACAAGATTTCGGCTTGTGACCTAAACAAGTGAAAGGAGAAAACAGAAAGTCATATATCAGAGACTGAATTCGCCAAAAACAGGTGATGGAAAAGGTTTTCAGTTATGTTAAAAATGTTAAAGCAAAGGTATGAACTCTTGAGAATTTTGTTCTTTAAGAAAGTAAAGGTGTCCAAAGCATCCTAATGGTCCCATCAATCCAATTTTTTCACTTAGTTGTTATTAAAAAGAAAAATTACTTGCTCTGGGTCCTAAGAATTTAACTTAAAATAAAGATAGGTGGTAGTTAAAATAAACATAAAAGTAAAGCATCTCGACCCCTGCTTCTCAGTGTACAAACATCTGTCCATCACCTTTCTTTCGATCTTCAAATTTACCTTCTTAAAAAGCCAAGTATATTTCCGGATTTATATACATAGGGGGAAGATATTATGTTTTAACTTTGAAAGCTATAAAGTTTATTTTGGAAATTAAGCTAGTCTTCACAACTCCTCAGTCTCTTACTAAACAAGTTATGTGTAGGTGGATCCTGACTATTCTAGGTTTTTCAACAATTTCGAAGGATTGAGGCTTGCTCGAAGGAAAACCCCTAGAAACGATGTTTCCCCTTTTTTCTTGTGGGATAAGGTGTTGTGAAATTTAAGGGAAGGTTGGTACCGAGTAATCAAAGTAAGTTGACAGACCTCCATTGCAAAATATTACACAGATATCACCCCTCATACAAATTGATTGCCCCCACTTCATGTTATAAAAAGAAAATTATAAGACAAATGGTGAAATGAAAGTCATATTTAATTGTACTTCTAGTCTGAAGAGACGATGAAAAGAAATTCAGAAATGATTGCCCTCGTCTCAGCATTTAAATGCATAAATATATTTCGAAGTGGTGAAAGGAAATTCAGCAAAAAAGGGGCAGATAACTTCACTGGGGTACTGAACAGGCCCGCTGGTAGTGAAGCAATATTTGAGATATCTGCAAGGTTGTTATACATGAATTTCACTCTACTCTGGTAATCAACTTTCTCGAAACCAGATCCACATCCTAAGTCCAGACAAGACTCCCCGATTAAAAAAATGTAATAAATTTCGTTTGATGCAAACCAAAAGCCATAAGATCTGTTGGATTTCTAGGACTATTTTGATTGTCTTAATGTAGACCTAAATTCAGTAAAAAGAAAGAGAAAGTCGTGAAAGGAACTGTAGCTGAGTGTGAAACATATTTGAGTATTGAAAAGCTTTGCAGAAGTAAAGACAAAATCTCTTCTTCCCTCTATTTATCTTTTCCCTAAAGCAAGTTTCGCAGAAGTGAAACCAATGACTCCATTTACCCAATACAGGCAAGTGGTCTATTTTTCTTCCTGTCTCACAAGGAAACGGGATCCCTAGTTGGAGCCTATGTTGGAGCCGCCTTTTTCGACTAATTTTAAGCATAATTCTGCAGTCAAAGGTTGGTCATCTAAGTTGGTTTTTTACTTCGTAACCTTTACAAACTGAAAGTCTCAGTAATCCTGATATGTAAAGTGGCGATGGTCATTGTACTCCTAATACATTTTCCTTTTAACCATGAATGAGTTTTTTCACTTTTCTTTACCTCGAGAGATCGCATTTCGGGAGTTACAAGTCACATTGTTTTTTAGCACCGATGCGCAAAGTCGCGAAGTAACCTTGAAAGTTTACCCAAGTTAGCAGCAAGAGTAAAGTTCCTTAAACCTTAGTTAAGCGCTGTCAGTATTTCGCTTCTCAGCATTTGCCTTCCCCAAAAGTCTCACCATCACAACTCTGATAAGAGAAATTGCGAGACATCCACGCAAGTTACCTGGGTTAATGTCAGAGGTGAATAACTTTTAACCATAGTTAAAATCTGTCGAGATTTCGCAACTCGGCATATGTTTCTCCCAAAAACTATACCTTCAAAGCCCCGAATCATGAAGTTGCGATATTACTTAATTATAAATTAATTAAACACTTAACCCGGTTTACCTTCTGGATTAACTAGATCACACGATCGTGATCTCAAAATTTCACGACTTGGCATATGCTCCTCCCAGGAACTTTACCTTCGAAGTCCCGAGTCACGATGTCACTATATTAACTAAACATGATTAATCAAACTTTTAATCTAGATTATGTTTTCTCTCAACTAGATCACGTCATCACAATCTCGGTTTTTAGGGGCTCGAAAGGTTAGAGTGAAAACTCCCGATACGGCGAATGCCGAAGCGTTGATTAAAGTTTAAAAAATCCTGATTAAAGAAGCTAAGACATCTTAATCAATGTTTAATACAAGTAATAATATGCACAATCTACAAGGTCATTTTAAATGTTCCTTGCGCCAACTTGTGCCATGAACCATCAAAATTTATGGCATTAATTGAAAATAAGACGAAACAACAAGTAAGGATATGGTTTTTATTGCTAAATCTGTCTCTAAATATGATTTGACCATTCTGTTCATAAGGACGTCGAGATTATAAATGGTCGAAGATATAGATATTTTTCATTATGTTCTATTCATAAAGCTCATTTCTATCCTGCGCAGAGAAGTTTTTCTTAGCAAGCTGATTTCTGTATGTATACGCATTTTTATTACAAGAGAGCTAAGTCACAATCCTCCGTCATGGCCCCGTGAAAAGCATCCAAGGTATGTGCTGAGATTTCAGGACAAGGCTCTGATAATGTTTTTGATACCTCACCATGAAGCGTTGATTCCATACGAACCTGGTCATACATCTCTGAGGTTCTACAATCCGATTTGGTGAACTATTCAGATGATTCCAGTGACAACGAGAGAGACGACTTGACCACCAAATACAATATCGTCGTCCAAGTAGAGATGCATAAAGTAGCAGCTAGGCCACGTCTTCTGCCTTACCATGACATGATCTGATCGGTGCTAGATCATGTAGATATCCGGACCAGAACCATCATCAGCGAGCAAAAGGTCACCGTTGGGACCTTTAGACCAGAAAACTTATAGGTGATGTACAAGTTGCCACCCACGTCGAACTTCAAATACAATGTTGAGTTTCTGGAGGATTTTAAACAGAAGGAATGCAAGCAATACGGAAAAATCTTATCAGATTTGATCAAGGATTGGGTCTCACACCCAGCGAAGTTCAGGGAAGATAGCAACGGAGTTTATTCCATATCTTCTTTGGAACCACAGTTCAAATACATAGCAATGATGACCTATAGATTGTATGGGAGGGAAGACACCAAACATTTTTTCCTCCCATGGGTGCCTCTGATGCATACAGTTGTAGAAGGTTGTTCCTTTGACTGGGCCAAATTATTGTCAGATAGTTTGACCAGTCGGATTACAGAATATCGGATGCAAAGGGAGAGCGGGAAAGCCACCTCATTTTTTATGTCTGCATACATCATGGACGTCGTGTGTTCCATGACTCCTTTTCCCTTAATGAGCTGGAGCTGGGCTCCATTGGATGCTAAGCCTATCCATGTCTACCATTCAAATCTTTGGGAGGATAAGGCCTCAAATTTCATATACGAATTCTTCAATTGGGTAATGGTACCGATGCATGTCACCATCTTCAGTAATCCACTGCCCAGGATCTCAGATAGCATTGCAGCAAATTTGAGCAGGGTGGCCGACTGGTACGTGGAGGGAGAATTTTCATACATCAGGGTTTTCGGTGCTTCTATCCCTTTGCATGCTCTACCATTATTTATACTCGATAGGCTAGTTTGTCACAAGATCACTAGGCAAACCGTGATAGGTGGCATAAGTAAAGAGCTGAAAGGATTTTCAAAGAAGGTATGGCCACCTTTCCCCATTCATTTAAATACTTATTCTTTATTATATTTTGGGCATGAAAAGGCAGAGCCAATAACCTTAGAAGATATAAAATTGGTCCACATTGAATTCAAGAAACATGACCCACACAGCATCGTGAGTAATCACTTGGCTAGTTGTGGCCTTAAAAGATTTGAGCACGAGAATTTGCCTCATGATGATATTTTCAAAGGCGCGAGATCTTATACCGAGGTTTTGGCTCTGATACAATCCCTGTCGCCCGAAGAGAGGGAAGATGTTTTCAAATTCCAAGAAAATAGGCGGAGCAGCCTTCCCCCAGTATTACAGGGTGAGAATCCAATGATCGTAGAGGTGCAACAAACAGAAGCCGAAGGCTCCAAAGATTCAGCACCCAGCCAAGAAGAACACCAGGACAAGAAAGAGCAAACTGGGGGCCTGAAACAGGAAGCCGAGACTTCCAATCCTCCAAGCGAGCCAACCTCTCCTGTTACTCCAGGGAAATCATCTAAATAGGTCAGCAATCCCATCGTTTCTATTACC
>JASDQU011402893.1:74803-90573 GCA_032191745.1 Picea mariana | reverse complement strand
CCAACACCTTCAATATATGCCTCAAGCATATGTCATAACCTCCAAGATACAAGCCGCAAAATATATAGAATTACATACCTTTCAACATGTGAAAAACCAGGTGCAATATGGGATATCAGATATTCAGACCTTCCTCAACTTTAGAATAAAGAAGAATACCTTCCTCGAAACTTTCCTCAGCCTTACGGGATTGAACTGAGCAACAGGCAAGGCCCCGCGTGATGATACCAGGACAACCAGTCGGGGCCTCGTGGGACATCCTATGCTTAACCCACAAGGGTCTACTCAATTAGGGTTTTTTGAAAACCCCTCTCCAATATGCGGTTCCAAGCACTCCCTCCTTTGCACAACTCCACTACTTTGATTTCGCTAAGAAATAACATCCTTTCTTTGTGAGTAAATGAGAGGTTCTTGATGTGAATTTATATCCTTCCAAGTAACCTATTTACTTGATCTTTGAGTCAACCTATAAATTCTTGTTTGCAACATATCATATACATTTAACCCCATATATGCCCCCCATGGGGTCATATTAGATTAACTGTTGAATTTCAACCTCAAATGTAGTAGTGTAATTTCATTTCAAACACCTTGAGTTCCTCCATTAATCCTATGAGGTGTTGGAAACCAAATGACCTTTTGAGTTTGAATTCCCTCGTTATCCTTGTTTGACCTTTGAGATGGTCAAAAGAAAATTGTTAATCATACCATAACCAAATTTCACTATAACTTTTATAACTTTTATTATTACCTATGACACATTATTCATTAAATGGGACTATTGGTTCATTGAGTCACACAAGCCATCTAATTTTCAATAAATCATTGTACTCATTTAGTTTTTGAGCTCACCAAATCCAAACTAACTAAAATTTCATTTTGAATACTATCATTAAAGCTAAATATGGAAAATTTTGTGGAGTTTTTAGAAAACCTTATAGCTTAATTGATACATTTACATAGTCTAATCTCCAGTTGTCCACCTATCTGTGAAACTTTCTACCAACTCACCTAGTCAACTCCAGATAGACTACATTTAGTCTTAGTTAAACTCCAACTAACATACTGTTGAGTTATTGATTTCTATTTTAGATCGGTTGATTTGTAGTATTCCTATTGTAATGTATGTGAATAGTGTGAAGGGTGAATTATCCATAGTGTGTTACATTCTACATCTATGTTTTCTCTCTGAACATTATCATGGTATCAGAGCAGGTTGTGTGGAACCTGCGAATATAGTCCTGTGTGAGCTTAGGCATAGGAGTAGGCGTAGAGAGGTAGAGTGAATAATTGTTGTGTGTTTAGTTGCGTGCAAATGGGCACCCAACCTGAGTGTTGCCCATAACACTTCCAAAGTGAGGCTTCATCGAAAGGAGAGTAGGTTGATCCGAAGAGAGAAGGACGATTCTGTTGGGAAGTGACAACTAATAGATCAAATTGGTCTAGTTGGTTCACGATGGTTTCTCCAATAATATCTTGTTGAAACAAATTGGAAAGAATAGTGGCAACATTAAATGCATTCAGTTTTGTGTAACTAAAAGAGGGGTTGTATATATATGAATGCCTCCAAGGAATTTAGTAAAGGGGCTTCAATCCCTCTCCTGGGCTGCCCGGTTGCCTATTGTTGGTTGTAATATCTTGGTTCTTTGATAATATAATTAATTTTCAATTGTCCCGTGGATGTTTCCCTCTAGAGGTTAGAGGGTTTTACCATGTGAATTGATGTGTCTCCTGTGTGACATGTGTGTGTTTGTCTATTTGATTCTCTATTGTGTTTACAGATCTCTTTGAGTTAACAACTCAACAAGTGGTATCAGAGAAACTATTTTGAGATCATTGTCGCCTAGTTGAAGATCTACCTGCGTGGAGGAAAGAAGCATTGGATCTCCTTCCGAGAGAGCTCCCACGCGTTTATGAGAAGGAAACATGATGTGGGGTTACAGCCGAATCTACGACTCTTGATCTGTTGACTTAGAGGAGCCCGACTGGAAGGACTTCCGCATGGAGGTGAAGCCCAACATTAAAGGATCAGCCAAATGGGCTTTCAATTCCCATTTGCTTAGATTGGTTTCATGCTGTCTCAAGCTTTGTCACTGAAAGAATCCATGAAGCAACATAAGGAGAGTAGAGTATAACTTAGCTTGCTTTATGACTGGTGTGTTATCTGATTGGTGACCTGCAACTTGTTGTATGGGCATGCAACCTATGGCAACCAACAAAAGTAAAAGAGATATCAGCGTAAAGGCAAGCTTGAATGTGTGTATCCCATGAAAGGCTAGCATTTATGAGCGTGTAAACCTGTAGCTTCCAATGGTGGATTCACCCAACTAGAGGAGTAGACAATTTCTTTAATTGTCTACTCATGAGAAGTCATCGCTCAGTAGGTGTTGACACAGGGGCAGACCCAGGGTTCAACTCTGACAACGCACCAACAAGCCCTAACTATTGGCCCTTTCAGCAACACCTGTGGAGCAGATGTAGTCTCACCTGAAGTAGCAATAGGGGGTTGCAGGACACAAGTGTCTACAATGAGAGGAAATGCAAGTGACTCCAAAACAACAACACATAAAGATCTAGATATTCTTTACCACACTAAGCCTACTTCGTAAGTTATATCTCAGATCTATCGCAACAATGGATCAACAATATAACAGGTGGAAAATAACACAGCATCAATCACACATAACAACAAGATATACGTGGTTCACCCCATCCCTAGGGCTACGTCCACAGAACTGTGCTTATTGATATATTAAATGGAAACATACAATTTTATATGTGCTCTTAGCTTACAGATCTCTCTTCCTCTTCTCTCTTCTTCTCTCCCCTCCCTGTGCACCCACTCGCAGGGTTGATCTTCGCACCTAACTGAAGATCTTACAATATAGACTATATACCACAGCCTGTTGCTCTCTCTCTCTTACAATAACTATACTCAACAACCATTTGTTTTTCAACCCTCTCGGCTATCCTTGACCTTTATTTATACATTACATGGCAATGTCTAGGTGTCAAAACCCTAGATCCAAAACCCTAGATGTCTAAAAACCTAGGTCCACTTAACCCGTGTTTTTCGGGCTTCGCCAACCTGTCTTTCCTTCTTTCTCAGGAGGTGCTCCAAGCATCCGCCAGTGGATTTTTTCACTTGTTGAGCTGTCCATGATCCATCTTCCTTGTTGATCTATCTTCCTTTATCTTCTCGTTCAACGGCTCGCTTTCCCTTACTTCGCTCCTTCTTTTCCGCTTCTTTGACCACTTCGACCCATTCTCAGTCAATGTGCCTTCCCCGCAGTTTGTACTTGCCTTTCTTCCTTAATCTTCGCTTTCTTCCATAACCAAGGGCCAACAGTAGGGTTGTGTATTTCTTGTTGAGGGAGGCGACCGTGTTGTTGAGTGCCAAGCTGCAAGATCATTGTATCTGTCTACTATCTTGCTCCCTCTCACTTGTTCGTTGGCAACTTCTATCGAGCGTGGTGCAGAGGTGCAAATTTACCAGAAACCCCAAGAGTTTGTTAGTTGGAATCATTATTCGAAGGTTTAGTTCGATTCCATGGCTCATACAAAGTAGACAACTCGTAACTCCACCGGAGGAAAGGCTCCCAAGAAGCAACTTTCCACTAAGGCTGCTAGTAATTCTTCTCCCACTACCGGTGGTGTGAGGAAGACACATAGAATTCGTTCCCAAATCATCATTTTTTGTGAAATTCGAAAATACCAGAAAAGTATTGAGCTTCTTATCCAAAATCTATTTTTTCAAAGATAATTTAGAGCCCCAAGTGTTCCATCTGGTTGTTTGTGCAGAACACAGTGAAGCATTGAGGATTGCGGATTTGTTCAAAATATGAATGTTGTGGATACACATAGATTGGGTACGCTACTCATCAACGAAGGACTCACACTGTTGGAGGTCGCCACTAAGTTGTGGGAGTAAGATAAATGTAAGATCCGTGTGGTTGTAGATCCTTGAGTGTCAAGTAGCAAGCTGCTACCTATTGGTGGACATGATTGCATTGTTTCTCATGCAATTTTTCTGAGCAGTAGATTGTGTTTTTTTGTTGAGCTACATTCATCCACGAGCATAGGCCCGAGGTGAAACTTTCAAGTTAGGTGTTTCTACAGATATATACACGTGTCTCTTCATTGGTGAAGTCACCCAAGAGATCTTTGAGGTGTTTCATGTGGCTTTGTCTCCAGCTTTGGCGAAGGTGCTCCATGTTGTCTCCAAGATAACTTCGTGGAGGAATTGCGAGCGGAGGAAGAATTTATGGATTTCCAAATGAAATATGGTCGTGGGAACTGGTGGGGCTGTGATCTGGTGACATCAAGTAGCGGCATGGAATGGAAAAACGAGAGGATGGTAATGGTAAAGTTACCGTGTGGACAATTATCTTTTCTTTGGAGTTGTAAATGTAAATTTTGCATGTAATTGGGCATACAATTGTAAGACCTCATTTAGGCATGTGTACCCTTGATATTTCGTCGGAAATGTCTAGACGTAGACCAAGGTGATAGGGGTTGGGTTTCGGGTCTATGTTTGTTACCTGTGGTTTGGTGTCCATGATATTGCATGTAATGCAGTCTACTTAAAGGCTAGTTGTAACTCCATTGCAAATCAACCTAGAGGTGAGCAGTGAACGCTTACTTGGTTGGCTTAGCTGGATTTGGTCAAGGAAATGTTCATGTTAAGGTGGAGCTATGGAACTCCATTGAAAGGTTCTTGGAGGTGAGCTAGTGTCGAGATCGCTTGGCTGGCTTCGTCAATTTTTTGGCAAAGGATTTGAATACTATGTTCGAGGTGGAGCACTAAAGGTGCTCAGGATTGCGTCATGAGAGTTGTTTGCAAAGCTCAAGTAATCGTTGTATGGCTTGAAACTCGAGCAAGAAAATTTGTACAATATGTTTGATTCCTTCATGGTGAGCCAAAGATTACAAGAAGTGAGAATAACCATTATGTTTATGGTATTCATTATCTTGGTGTTTAGATAGTTGATGATATGCTTGTAGCAAGCAGAAGCATTGTTAAGATCAATAGGTTGGCTGAGTTGGTCAGGACATTTGAAATGAAGGATCTTTGAGTTGCAAAACAAATCTTGGGCATTGAGATACATAGAGACAAGGAAAATGATAAAAGGATATTGATGAGATTCAATATGAGCCTTGTGAGACTGGTAAATGTCTCTTTATCTTTCATTATAATCTTTCTTCAAGACGGTGTCCTAGTTATAAGGAAGAAGGAGGGTATGTCTTGTGTATAGTATGCTAGAAGAAAGTGTATGTTTGCGATAAGAAGATAAGATATTTCACATGTAGTTGGGTGTTGTCATTGGTCACATGACAAATCTAGATAGAGCAGTGAAATGGGTTCTTCGATTTTTTTGAAAGCACTAGAATCACCTGTCTTTAGATTGCAAGAAGGTGATGAATGGGACATGGCATGATATCAGGTAAGTTGTTGCTAAGGTGGAGATTGTTGGGAAGTGACAACTAACAGATCAAATTGGTCTAGTTGGTTCACGATGGTTTCTCCAACAATATCTTGTTGAAACAAATTGGCAAGAATAATGGCAACATTAAATGCATTCAGTTTTGTGTAACTGAAAAAGGGGTTGTATATATATGAATGTCTCAAAGGCATTTAGTAAAGGGGCTTCAAGCCCTCTCCTGGGTTGCCCGGTTGCCTATTGCTAGTTGTAATCTCCTGGTTCTTCGATAATAGAATGATTCTGCCATTGTCCCATGGATGTTTCCCTCTGGAGGTTAGAAGGTTTTACCACCTAAATCATTGTGTCTCATGTGTGATATGTGTGTGTTTGTCTATTTGATTCTCTGTTTTTTTTTTTAGATCTTTGTGAGTTAACGACTCAAGAGATCCGGAAAAAGCAGCCCAGTTGATCTGAGCAGTGAGGCTGGTGACCACAAATCACAAAGAATTTCCACTGAGATCTTTGAGAGAAATTTTACAATGTGAGAAAGGAACTCACACATTAGGACTTAAACTAAGAAAATCGACGGTGTATTTTTAAAAAGGTAACACACGTAGTTTTCTAGTGCCTTGTGAGGCCTTCCCCTTTCTGATTTTTAAAAGAGATCGGACCCCCGCAAGTGTGTGAGTGTACTATTGTGATCCACTGTTGATTTTGAAAGTGGAAACGCGTCAGTTTTTGGTGCATTACGCTGCCCACCCTCCCAGGGATCAAAATTTAACACGTTAGAGCCCATCAAGAGGCTTCCAACACGTCCCAGAAGTATCAATAAATATATGCCCATCAAAAATAATGTGAATTTTTGGTTTTGTCGTTTTGTTAAGAAATGCAAATCTTAATTCAAAATTCCAAATAAAGGGTTAGGTTTTAAAATACCCGTCATATAATTTGGGCATTCATGGCAGAGGTTCAACATTAACGCTTCTGACGAAGCCCATGTGAAAACATTACACACTTCATACTCGCAAATTAAATCTCCTTTCATTCTTTAAAAGTTACAAGTCTACGCAAAAATTAGAAACCTGCACCTCCTCGGATATAGCATTATGTATTGTGTATGCTTCCTCTAGATGCAAGGTCACAAAAAATGAGCTTCGCCCAAACCCTAGTTGGTTATGATTCATGAACCCTAGACGTTCTTGGTCAACTCATTTAGTGTATGAAAGAAGTTTAAGACAACTGAGATCAGAGCGAGGAAGATGTGCAAGAAACAATGGATTTTTTCTGCACGCACTGCTAGGTATTTTCCGAACGAGGAGAGTTTGTTTTCCTTGGTTTTTTTAATTAGCGATGGGTTTTTTTTCCTCTGTCTTTTGGAGGAGGCAGTGCTCAGGACTTAAAACAAACGATTTGCGCTTTTGGATGGTGAACTTTGCAATTTTTTGTGTTTCCAAAGGGTGGAAATTGTTGCGAAAACAGAAAGTTGGGTATAAGAAATCAATGGTGGAAAAGTTGTCGGGTTTACTCAGTTGCATGTTGTTGCACCGGAGACACTGTTTTTTTGTTCGGTGATATGAATTTGAAAGGTGGAGGGTGATTTGATGTGAACCTGGCAAGATTAGACTTTTGGAAGCCAAGAGTTTCTGAAAATTCTGAGGTTTAAGAAAATTTCAGTGTATTGGAAGATGTTCTAGTGTTGGTGGTACTATACGAAAGAATTCAACAAAAGCAATGAGGTATGTTGTTTTCTAGAGCCCAATTTATTAGATAATTGAGTTTTTTTAAATGATTCTCTTGTGGAAAATTCGCTCTAATTTCTTACATTCCTTTTGAAATTTTAGTTTTGTTTAAAATAATTTAAAGTGACTCATGAGTGCATCTCACTGTTGGATGAATTTAATTACATTAAATTATTGAGTTTTGGAATTCTCTTATAAGTTCCATGGCAATTATTTTTTGTTGTGTTCATATTTTTAGCTTCAAATGTATGTGGTATAAAATTTGAATAATTTCAATACAACAAATTTCGCTTATCACACCATGCTTTAATTAAATTAAAACAAAATAGCAAGCTTTATCATGAGTTAGATAGCAAGCTTTAACATGAATTAAAATCGGGATAAAATTATTAATAATCCCTAAGATCTATTTTGACATAGTACAAAGCCTTGAATGATTTAGCAATTTTTGTTGAAATTAATCACAACAAGATTTACCTACACTTAGCTCTAAAATGAAAATGATCAATTTCAAGTACCCCTGCTCATTTCAACTTATACATGTGCAAGGAGCCTTGCAAAAAACATTGTGATTAAAAAATTCTTCATAACTTGCTAAAAACATTGTGTTTAAAAAAAAATCAATTAGCCATGAGTGGGTGGAAGGATCCAGAGTGGTTAATTGAGTGTAGCTAGGGTAGTAGGTTATTAATAATCATTTACAAATTATAGATTTAATAAAAATTAAAAATTAACTTTATTCAATCAAAATAAACTTTTTTCAAGTAATTATTTAATTATAAAATTATTTTTATTGTATTAAAATAATTATTTTTAATAATACAAGATAATTATTTAATCATAATTTGTTTGATATTCAAATTATTTAATAAATTATATATTAAATTTATAACTAATTTAATATTTCAAATTATTTATTAAATTTATATCAAATTTAATACTAAATTTATAACTATAATTAAAAGAATCAAATCCCTTTCCTGTTATTTCCTGTTATCTTGTTTAGTTCATTTTATAATAACATTTTTGCATGTATCAAATTTTAAGAAACACACATTACTCACATCTTACATTAATCTAATGATAAAAAAGATAATCCAAATATAAAAGCTTTCATAATAATTTTATATCATCATAATTATATAAATAATAATAGATAAAATATAGTTGTTTTGAATTATTATATAATAATAAATAAAATGTAATTGTTTTGAATTTTTTTATTTACATTAAAATATAATTTAATATTTAAAAGAATAATTTAATTTTGTTATATTAATAAAGTGTTAGTATCAATATAATGTATTATGTTTTAGTTATATTATTTAAATATTTTTAATTTTAATATTTATTTATTAACTATAAATTAGTTTTTTTATTTGGAAAATATATTTAATATAAATTAAAATATTTTTGAAAAATATTAAATAGAAAAAAAAGTTTCCGTATTAATTTTTATTAAAATGTGTTTATTTATATAAAATGATAATAATTTTATAAATATTATAATTTTTTTTTTAAATTAATTATTTAATAAATTTTATTAAAATTTAACCATTTTTTATAAAATTATTGTTTATTTTTTTTAAGATGGTAAACATTTAGAATGACCTAGTAAAACATTTAACTTTTTTATTTTTTAATGGAAATTTTACATTGAAGTACAATTAGTTTTATAACTTTTAATCTTTCAAGGATTAGATAATTATATACTGAAATTAAGAACAGCACTTCAATTTTTATCACTGCCCCTCCATTTTGTCAATTTTTATCACTTTTAATCGCAGCGAAGCCTCACATCGATCGGTCACCTCCGAGAATTTTTAAAAAAAAGGGCGCATTCCATCATTGTGACCGCCATTTCAGCACTGTGACGACTCGGGACCTGCCTCTTCCGATTGAAGCAACCTCCAGAACGCGCCAAGGGCACAGAAGCCTTCAGGGACGGAGTCATATTGATGGTTCCAGGCTAGGGGCGTCCATTGAAAATGGTGAATCTCAGGAATTTATTCTGTTTTAATGACTCGTTCTCTTATGGAAGTTTTTTCTTATTGTAAAATTAAGTCTTCATGCTAGTATTCCACATTTCCTTATAATTGCTTCTTCACTTTCTTCAACTATTTGGTTACTTCTTATAAACCCTATCTTATGGGCCAAACAACATATACGATATGGTTACTAAGGCATGAATAGGGTTTTGTAAATAAAATGGATCGTTCAATATTTTGGGCAAAGCAAAGTGATTCTACTCATATGGGATCTCTCTTATTCACAAAAAAAAATAATAATTCTTCTTGAATCCCTTCATAAGATAGTGAATTTGTTAAGTTTTTTTCTATGATACATACATTTGGCTTGTTTCTCAAATGGGAAAAATTCTACTCATATATTTTGTAAAAGAGATTACAATGGAGTATTTTTTTTTGTAAAAGACATCATGATGGAATTCATGCATTGACTAATTCCATAATAGTTGGACTTTGTATTGAAAATAAATTTAATAAAAAAAAAATTAATGTGGATAATAGTTGGACTTTGTATTGAAAATAAATTTAATAAAAAAAAATTTAATGTGGATGCAAAAAGTTGGTTGTTGTATAGAAACCATGGAATAATGCAACAAAATCATCATGAGTTGCACTTTGTAGTGATCAAACCCTAACACAAATCAAAGTGAAAAACAACATTATTTCATTTATGTGATAGTATTCATGTTGTGTAGTTTAATGCAATGGCCCATACATGTAGGACACATGTAGACTCACTAATATATGTCAAGAAGCCTTGTATGCCAACCACTTTTTAGATAAAATAATAGATCAAAGGACACTGCATTGATGTAGTTTTGTATGTTTTTAAATTGGCATGCATAACACCAATAGCCATAAAAATCACATCTTCAATTTCCCAAAATTTTATAGATTATTGTAATATAAAGAATATGAACAAAGCGAACACAAAACAAATTTTAGTCTTACCTATCATTTTCATTGAAACCACCTTGGATATTTTGGTGAGTTTGATTTCAACATTCTCTAGGATAAACCAATGTCACCTCTTTCTTTTGTGGCTTCTTTCAAAATATTAGCAAACATTGGTCCGTAAATGAGGGACTTATAGCCCACTCACTTCACCAACATCGATACTTTGGAATAACTTCTGGTCTCTATTTTTAGTCTTGTACATAGATATTTGTCTTTAGAAAGGCTACTAGGCCTTTAATCTTGATAAAAGTCTGAGTGCGAATTAGAATTCCCACAAGATGGAAAGTAGTTTGAATAACCTTCAATTCCTAAGGGTAACTTGTACACATCAAACTATTAACAACACAATAGCAACCGGGCCAATAAAAATCAAGACTCTTCTCTTACTCTATCACTAAGAATTTTGTATAGTCTATTTCATAAAAGTAGTGGCCAAGTAAGAATGTGGCTTTAGGATTCTTGTACTTTGTTCAGTTTGTATGTGTATCCTTTTTCAAATGTTATATTCTTATCGAACAATCGATATTCATCTAGGATCCTTTGTAGCTAGTTCACTAGTGGATTAAATTTAAATGTACCAAATTCAACAAGAACAAGACCTAGCTAACCTTCTAACTCTTGCATTTCCTGCAAGTCCAAGGATACACCTCAACATGCTCATGCAAGGATAATTTATTTTGAGCAAGAGAAAGAGACATTAAAAATTCATTCCAATAGAGATATTGCATTCCCATCTAAGAAGCATGAAATGACAACCTCATTTGTGGAGCATGTTCATTTTGGCAATGCTTTAGCTAATGAGACCCATTGTTTTAGAGCAACTAATGTATTCTTGGTTGCAACTACTACACTTGAAACTAATGAATGTGGTCCTCAGACTGATGCAATCAAGGGTCACCGCCTCCCAAGATTCAGTTTGCAAAAACAAGGAAATTATTTGTTGAGCAAGTTGCATGATGAAGTCTTGTACTTCTCCCAAGTGACAATATTTTCATTCGCATACACCACAACCAATGACCTTGGAGAAAGTACTCTTAAATAGAGATAAAAGAATATGAAAGTGGCAACTTCCTCAAAATGACAGTGCTCTCACTTTTCATGTATGTTTTAAATGTTGATGAAGGTATTTTCCAAGATTGGGAAACAAAATGGAACACAAYAACTCRTTTTTCATATATGYTTTAAATGTTGATGAAGGTATTTTCCAAGATTGGGAAACAAAATGGAACCCAATAAAAAAAGTTAATCACTTTGACTAAGATGCCTAGCCAATGTAAATTTAACCAAGCGAATGAAGTCAACTTAGCCAAAGTAAGCTCAACGAAGTGAGAGATCCCAACCAACTAGGTAAGATAGATCAATCAGGGAAAGAGAGAATTGGACAAGTAAAGAGAGATTGGCCAGCCAAAGAGAGAATTTAACCAGGTAAGAAGAAATTACAACATACGATCCATAAGGCCACTGTACATTTGTGCACAACTTGTGTGTGGCCTCCACAATTTTGAACTATAATTAATGCTAATAGAGGTGCATACGCTCAACAAGAGCCAATTCTTCTTCTAAATTTGCCTAACAGTGAGGACATTGCTCAGATACAATTCCAACGGTTTGAGGAGGACTGTAATGCTAAATATGAGGGACATAATTATAGATTTATCAAGATAATTGCAATAGTTAAATTATGCCAACTGTAGATCTCAGAATTCGAAGTGGAATGGATGGTCTAAGTTATCTAGTTGTTGCAATCCATTGGGAAATGGATAGGAATTGGTTTGAGTATGAATTAAAAATTTTACGAGTCAAATGGCAGTGAACTCGAGTCATGGAAAAATGTTGGCTAAGCATAGAGTATAATGATGTTTCATTTGGTTACAATGGGACCTCATCCTAGGATGATGGCTGTGAGATTGACATGTACAACATTTAAAACAATCAGTTGAAATCAACTAATCGATTCAAATAACAACAACATTGTTTAAGGATTTATTGTAATGTAAATCCATGTAGTAATTTTGTTATAGCAAGATTTGCCTCGCCTTATGCAAATTTCTTAGAAAGCCTTTTTCCATTTCCCTATGTAGACTTGAAGTCCCTTTTTCAAAATCCCAGACCTAAGAACATTATTTTCCACATATACGCACCCTACCTATTATACAACATGCGTATACGTAGGCTGCACCACTACAACCCGCATACAGTAGGTTTTGTGCCCAAAATTAAAAAATGGTGTCGGGTTTCCATGTCACATCATGAGATCCACGATCCTTGACCTTCCATATACTGGAAACGTTCTGAATCGACCCTTCAGTTCCACTTGAAAGCTATAAATGGGCCAAATCCGAGCTATGGAAAAGAGGAGAAGAATTAAACTTTGAGAGCAAAGCTACTCTGGAGAAATTATTCACTTCATATTGGGTATGCATCCCTTTGTCCTTTTAAGTCTGAACACATTGTTCATCCCCCAAGCTCTTCCCTACATGATTAAGAACCTCATTGTCTTTCTCATATGAGCATGCCTTTGGTGGAGGATTGAAGTGGTGGAGGCCCAGCTGGAAGGTACTTAGTTTCTCAGTTCTGAACCATGTTGACACAGAAGTTTGTAATTCATTCACTTCTGTTGATTACATTTTAATAGAAATACTCTTTTCTCGACCAATTAATATCTTGACAATATTTGAATTGTTATTCCATGGGCGTATTTGTTATGAATATTGATGGATTATGCTATTAAATGTACTAACTTTATATATTATCACCATATGC
The DNA here is from genome assembly GCA_032191745.1 of Picea mariana. Taxonomy (NCBI): domain Eukaryota; kingdom Viridiplantae; phylum Streptophyta; class Pinopsida; order Pinales; family Pinaceae; genus Picea; species Picea mariana. The sequence goes on along the minus strand of JASDQU011402893.1, from coordinate 77,664 downwards.
TTGTGTTTCTTGGTTGTTGAGGACAAGTTGCAAGTGTATTGCTTTGAGTCAAGTGCTCAACGGTGGACTTGATCGAACGTCTGGACGAGGTAGGCCTTTTATCTTGTCTTTCTACCATATTTGTTTAGATATCATATTTGATATTAGAGTTGATTTCTGCAGTCATTTCCGTGTGTTGTGGTTTTCCCCTAGCCATAGAGAGATTTTCCTTGTAATAGAATTGGTGACCATATTGGGGAAAGAATCTTATTTTCGAGGTTTGGAGTGTTTTTCTCCTTTGATTGCTCTCGTTTATATTGAGTTTCTTGTCGTATGAATGCTTAACAGCCTCTGTTCATTTTGAGTATGAATTTCTTATCCTTCTCCTTAGCATGGTTTTGTTTTAACACATATACGTGGTTTTTTACCTGACAGTCGCGTACATACACGTGATGTCCTTCTACAAGAGGCATATATACGTGCTTTTCTCCTTAACAGTCGCGTACATCACCCTTTGTTGCTTGGTTGCTGGGTTTGACGTTTGTTGGGTAATTTTTTATGGTTGTTGAGTATTCTTGGGTCTTTGTTATGACTGTTAAGTGTCTGTGGAATGATACGAAACCTTTCTTTGGTTGAATTTTTGGGCGGTGCCTTTCTCAACATCATTTTCATTTGATTTTCCTTCCATCATGGGTTGGGTGTTTGCTTCTTGATTTGCTACTTGGTTTGTCTCTGTTCACATACAGTAGAGTTTTTATATCAAGTTGTTATTCAGTGCTTGCATTTTCATTCTTTAATATTAAAATTACAAAAATATTAGGCGTTTTACATTGATGGCATTTGATCTTTTGGGTCCCTATTGTTGATCTTAATACATGTATAGAAAGTTTGCATTTTATTTGGAATTACAGAACTAAGTTGAAAATTGCATTTTGAAAAGCATATCATCTATTGAAAATCAAAAGTTAGGACTTTGCATTGTATTCATATTCATTTATTTTACTTGTTGAGTCATAACATCATTAGTTTCACGACCGCACCTTTTTTGAGTAAGCAAGGCCACTAAAAGTAACACTATAATTTAAAATTGATTAGAAACGATTTTATTTTCTAGGGTGCACAAACTAACTTAGGATTTAGAGCCTTGGAATAGGATTTTGTGAGTAAACTTCTCCAAGGCTATTAAATCAACATATGTGTCTGACTAAGGGAGTAGAGAAATCCATTATATAATTGGTAATATCGGGAGGCTCTGCTTACACCGGAGTTAAGCATGAGGTCGCATGAGGTTGGTTGAAGGGATATCCCCCTGATACCTTCTTAGCGTTATATATCTTTCTGGGGATCTATTTGTATATGGGGATCTTGCTAATACCTTTACCTCTGTGGGAGGAGGTGCTTTCGAGGTTTCGGGCTTTGTTACCCTACCCATACGGTGGACCTGACTTACGATTGTTCGCATGTGCATCGGTTATATTGTGGTTGCTTAGTTTCTTGACTTAGATACCACATAGGTTACTTCCAGGGGTTATTCTGCAGGTACCCTAGGTCAGATAAGGGTCGAACAACACACATCCTTTATGGAGGATTACCTCTCTAGTGGGATCTGACCGACTGGTTGTTAAGCCCAGAAGGGCCCTTATAACTGATTTTGATACCTTCGATCTTTAGCAGGGAGTCTCAGGCCCCTCTTGGGTGAGGCATACCTACTTTAGGGAGGGAGGCCTCTTTCAACCACTTTACCCTATTTGTGTGCATATTGGCATTTTGTTTATTTTATTTTGGTGTGCTCTTTGATTACTAGTTGGCCTTAGGATTTGTTTTTATATCTCGAGTCTTGAGTCATCGTGGAGCTAGACCAGCTTCCCCCAGGTCTCACCACTTGTTACAATTATCGCTGCATTTTGAGTCTTTTCCTTCTAAAAGGCATAAAGTTATCAAACGTGGTACACACACCTCCACTTATCAGACTTGTGATCTTACAAGGATGAGTACTGAATCAAGTCAAAAATATACTAGGAGTCCTTCAACTCCCATACATACTATAGTTAACAGTACTCCTTCGACACCTTCAACCACAATGGTTGTAGTGCCGGAGGTTCCTATCATCACTTTGGTATGTCCTATAGTGAATACTCAACCTATAGCCATGAACCCTTTTGGGTCTCTTGGCCACTCGTCGGGCTACAATATCCAGTCCATCCCTATGGCCTCTAGTCATTTTTCTTATGGTATGTCGAATTTCACATCGCATTTTTCATCCTCCATCCCAGTGTCTAGTTCGAGTACTAGTATTGGACTTGGGGGCACGACCCCTCCACATACTCCATTTCCGTTTCGCGGTACTCATGTCCCACAAATGAATCCTACAGTTGGAGGCTTTCCTCCTTTTAACCTGTTGGCAGCCAACCCAATTTTTTTTTATTACTCTCAAAAGCTGCCTACACCCCTTGCGGTATCATGACAAATCATTGTCGCTTTGTGCTAATGGACATGTGTCTCATTTTTGCAACCATTACAACTCAATTGCGACTCAGTTTTCACAATTGCAAATGTGAAAACACCTATTTCATTGATTATACTATCGTCGTCTTTTTGATTTGTTGGTTGATGCTTGATCACTGGTTTATCATATGATTGATAAAGGTTTTATCAGACTTATGTTCTTGATCACTATCTTACCTTGATTGCGCATTTGAATATATTCCACTATTAAACCTTTGGGCATGAAAGTTATTGGTCTTATTTATGAAAATTATAACGTATCTGCTCATATTGTTTTATCCTTGTTATGGTTTTCATTTGATTATCATATGAAAAATTGTATTGTGTGGCTCTAAGGCTTTGAAATAAAAACACATGTGGTATACACCAAATATTAT
>JASDQU011402893.1:25947-37991 GCA_032191745.1 Picea mariana | reverse complement strand
CCTTAACTGCACTTTATTGTGCACAATTGGCCAAGGAGGTAACATTATTTTCTTTGCTCTGCTCAGCTTGCAAATATCTATGCTGTAAGTTTCTGCTTAATTAGCAGGGCTAAGATTTGCATTTCCAATACTTTGTTAATGAAACCTCCTCTCCATCACAGGCAGGAATTCCCCCGGGCGTTCTAAATGTGCTCTCTGGTTTTGGTGAAACTGCAGGCGCCGCCATAAGCAGTCACATGGATATTGATAAGGTAAGTTGATATGTTCATACTGGATTTATTATGGATTTGAATGTGATGAAAAACAGCGAAATCCAACCATGTATTTTACTTTAACTCTGCTGAAATAACATAGTGTTGGCTTGTATTCAGATCGCATTTACAGGATCGACTCAAGTTGGGCGACTTATCATGGAGGCTGCTGCAAAAAGTAACTTGAAGCCCGTGACATTAGAACTTGGTGGAAAATCCCCTCTCATTGTTATGGACGATGCAGATATTGATAAAGCTGTTAATATTGCCCATCTTTCAGTATATACAAACATGGTAAACATGCAGACCACATGCAAGCTCATGAATTTGGAATTTGTTTGTTTGAAATTCATGTGATGAAATGAATGAATGGCAGGGACAAGTATGCCTGGCAGGGTCGCGGGTGTTTGTTCAAGAAGGAATTTATGATGAATTTGTGAAGAAAGCGGTGGCAAGAGCAAAGCAGCAAGTGGTGGGTGACCCTTTTCAGCCAGGAGTCCAACAAGGCCCTCAGGTAAACCAGATTGTTTTGTGAATATAATCAGTTCTCTCATTTATTGGATTGTGATTATAATAATTTTTTGTTATGTGATTATAATAATTTTTAGATTATTTTTAAAAATCTACTTATGAGAGGATTGATGGATGTAATTTATTTTTGAGATTGTAGATTTTTATAATGATTTATGATTATAAAATATTTTATAAATATAAATTTTATTTTAGTTTAGTTTTGAAACTTTTCATTATGGAGTAGACACTTCATTTATCATTCAATTATAAGCTTAGATATTTTAAGCTTATCGATCACGGCCCTGATGCTTATAAGCACAGTTGTGTCACGCTTAATTACCAGATCTCGATACCACCCTCACATGCTAGGGCTCATCACTCATCCAGATTTTCAGATTCGCTCTGTTTTTCACCCTTGTAAAGCAAAGGTTGTTGATATATATGGCAGAAACAGTAAGCAATCATATCTTATTTTCAAACATCTCTGATAAAGAGTAGAGTGTTTCAAGCATCTCTGATGAAAAGTGGAGTGTTTGCATGAACAGTGAAATGTCCTCTAACATTTTAAAACTAAAATATATAAAACTAAAACATAATTTATTTAAGCTTATGATTTTATGATTAATATTTCAATGACGAGTAAAGTGTTCACCTGAAATGTTTTCAACCTTTTAAAACTAAATACACAATTTGCATATAGAAAAATCTTTCAAAACATAAAAAAAAATAAAAATTAATTAAACACATTAACACTATAAAAAAAAATTACAATATTAAACTCTTATGATATAGTTTACATAGTTTATTTTAATTTGAAGTTGAATTTTTATAATTTATTTTAATACTTAATTCCAGATATAAAAAAAATTTATCAACCATATAGTTTATTAAATTAGTGTTACCATTTGATTAACAATATACATCAAATTTCCCATGCCTTCAATATACCATCCCTAAACCAAAAGAGATATTAGCCAATATCTATTTGGAAGTAATAACTATCGCCAATTTCTGCTACTGGACTTTCATAGATATGGAATGGCAAGTCGCCCCACAGTTCCATATATATGTTATCATTGTTGTTGGGTCCTAACATTGAGCTTTTATAAATATGGTCAGTTATTGGTATTCCATAGATATGGAATGGTACGTTACGTCCTTTCACAATTCTATATAATGTATGTTTCCATAGATATGGATTGGTAGGTCATTTCACAATTCCATAGATATAGAATGGTAGGTATCATGTTGTTAGGATGTAAAATTGAATTCTTCACATTTATTTTTATTTTATTGGTTTTAGATTGGGTATATGGTAAGTTTTTTCACAATTCTATAGATATGAAAGGGTAGGTATCATGTTGTTACGATTTCAACATTAAACTGAGTTGCTATTTTTCAAAGCTAGAATTGGATTATTCACATTTATTTTCATTTTATTAGTTTTAGATTTGATATATGGTATGTCCTTTCACAATTCCATAGATATGGAATGGTACATTTACTTTCATTTTATTGGGTTTAGATTTGGTATATGGTAGATCTCTTCACAATTCCATAGATATGGAATGGTACATTTATTTTCATTTTATTGGTTTTAGATTTGGTATATGGTAGGTCCTTTCACAATTCCATAGATATGGAATGGTAGGTATCATGTTAGATATGGAATGGACTTTAACATTGACTTTCTATTTTCCAAAGCTAAAATTAGATTCTTCACATTTACTTTCATTTTATTGGTTTTAGATTTGTATGTTTCACAAATAACAATATTCCACTTAGTTTTAGATATGGTGTGTCCCTAAAAATAACAATATTCGACCTCCTTTGTAAGATGGATTTATAAAGTTTTTTTTTCATTTGTATAAGAATGTTTTCCACCTTCTTTGTAGGATGCATGTATAAAGGTTTTTTCATTTGTATAGGAGTGTTTTCCACTTTCTTTGTAGGATGAATGTATAAAGGTTTTTTCATTTGTATAGGAGTGTTAAAGGAATATTTTCATTATTAATATTTATAAATTTTATGATAATCTTTTTTCAGATTTTAAACATGTACTTTTGAAGGTTTTTCAACCTTCAAGGTTATATAATTTTATAGAATGTGGAGCATTTTCATCTCTATCTCTAATCTAAATTTAATTTATGACAATTTATCTCTATTTCTAATCTAAATCTAATTTATGACAATTTATCTATTTCATAAGGACAAAGGTTTAGGTTTTGATTTTGAGGTTTGGATAAATTCAAACATTATTTTAATTAGATATTTCTTCTAATTCACCATTGTTTCTTTGGGTTTTGGTACTTTTGATCTCTTTTAGTGTATGCTTCTCTATTTATCTTTTTGAATTTTTGAATATATTAAACTAGATGGGACTTTAATCTCATTCAATTGTATTCTTGTTTACATGGGACTTTAATGATACCTTGTTTACACCATTGTATTATATTGAAGCTTTATAGGTAAAGTTATGAAGTGTATGAGGTTGATTTATTTTCTAATTGCATTACTTAACTAATTATTTTGATTAGTAATATAGAAAGAAACTAAGTTGATTAAGGATAGATGACTACTTTGAATGGATGAAACATAAAAATGGAGATATATGTAGTTATTTCAAGGTGCTATTGAGTATTTCATTAAGTGTGATTATTACTACTCAATTGAATATCCTAATCAATGGAGAATCCCTCTCATCTACAACTTATTGATAGAAAAAATGGTTGATAAAGTTAAAAGAAGACCTAAAATAATTAATCACAATAAAATATGTAAAGTATGTATCTCTTATACATGTTAATATGAATGTATGAACTCTTTAGAATACATTGATTTTTATTGTGCATTTTATGATATCTAAACATTAGTATAGAACACTCTCTCTCAGAAGATACATAGAAGAGTTTGTTGGTGTCTAAGATTAATACATAGAAGAGGAGTTTGCTAGTGTCTAAGATTAATACATTCCAAATATTCTTGAAAGTATAATTCCTTATAAAAACTCTTAGAAGAAAGATAACTTCAAAATGCATATAAACTTAGCATAAAATATGTTGGTTGTTAGACTCTTTGTTATCGACAATTGTTAGGAGAGAATTATGTTGCTTGATATGCATGGAAACTTTCATCTGGTGGAATGTGTCTTCCTTCCTAAACTCTACTTGAGCTAAATTGATGGATGTCCTATTATTGGAGGTTGTTTATTGGGCTTTCTTGATGAGATTAATTGCCAAGTTCATGAACATGTTGCACTCAACTTCTAGAACATTTAGCTTATGCCTCTATTATAACAAGAGATTCATGATAGTCACATGTTGTGAGGCACAATGGTACTCATTTTCATGCACTTTGATAGTTAATGAGAATAGAAAGTTAATGATTAGTTTCAAATGCTCTACATAGAGATAAAATGATAGAATGTGTAAACATTTTACTATGTGTATTTTTCATTATATATTAAAATCAAGATTTTTTGAAACATTATCTTATAAGTTTAGTTTAAAAATAATTATTTTTATAAATAGTAGTGAAACAATGCATAATTTAAAAATTATTATTTTTACAAGTAGTATTAAGTATTAGAAAATATTATTATTATTAATATCTTCTAATCAATACATGTACATCCTAGTCTTATAAAAAGGGGGGATTGTAGTAAATATGAATGGTCATGTAAATTTAAATTGAGGGTGATATTGATATATACATATATTTAAAAATTGTGTGTGTTATTTGGGTGTAAGTATATATGAATTTATGATCGTTTTGTCCTTTATTGCAGATTGATAAGATGCAATTTGAAAAAGTATTAAAGTATATTCAATATGGAAAGAGAGATGGAGCTAAATTATTACTAGGTGGCAATTCATTGGGTAACAAAGGATTTTACATTGAACCAACAATATTCTCAGATGTCGAGGTATTATTTTTCTAATTTATCTTTGATAAAATGTCAATACATACGTAGAAGATTTATCTATGACATATGCATTTTTTGGATAGTTACCATTTTAAGAAATTGTGCAGGATGATATGCAGATTGCAAAGGAAGAAATATTTGGACCTGTTATGTCCATCCTAAAGTTCAAGTAAGAATTTGTAGTGTTCACATTCCTTAAAATATTTTTCTAATGTAGTTTATTACTACTTTTATAATGTCAAAATTTCTTTAATACTAAAGTTAGCATTAATTTGTATGGTGCAGGACTATAGAAGAAGCAATAGAAAGAGGAAATAAAACAATTTATGGTCTAGGAGCTGTAGTTATTACTCAAGATATAGATGTAGCAAATAGACTTTCTAGATCTCTTCGCGCTGGAATGGTGTGGATTAATTGTTATCTTGCAATTAGTGCAGACAGCCCACTTGGAGGATACAAGATGAGTGGGATTGGGAGAGAGTATGGCTCGTATGGCCTTCAAAATTACTTGCAAGTCAAATGTGTCATTACTCCACTTCAAAATTCACCTTGGCTATAGGAACATTCTATCATATCTCTTATGATATATAATTGTTTAGAATATAAATAAAATATGCTATTATAAATACTCTTATATTGAAATTCGATTTATAATTTCATACCACTATGTCTCTTTTTTTCATTGAATGTCTCTTTTTCACTTATATATATAAAAAAATGTAATGGGTAAATCCATGAAGATGTGTCATACTTTTTAGTGAAATGTGGCGATGACTTTTCCATTTTTATTGAAGCCCGAGAAACACATACACTTTGTGAATTTGATGTGCACTAAAAAAATAGTTTGCAAGGAATTATGTTATCTTTTTAATGATTTTTTTTTCAAATTATATTAATATCTTTTAATCTGTGAAATTTTCATTTATGATATGATTAAATGTTTGTTCTTTCTTACACATTTAACGAGTCATTTTTTTCCCAACAAGTGTTAAATGTATATTTTTCTAAAAAGGGTAGGGGATAGGAGAAAACCTTGCTTAACTCCTTATTATAATCAATTTATTCCAACCACCCCTCATTGTTCCTAAACTTGGTAGTGACATTCTCATACAACCTTATCATAGAAACTCTCGACTCTAATGAACTTTTAGCTCCTCCAACCTATTCCAAAGTTTAGTCTTAGACATTATGTCAAAATATTTTCTAAATTCAACAAAACAAAATAGGAGATTGGTTTTATTATTGCAACACTCCTCTGTAATGATACTAAGTGCAACAAGGTGGTCCACAGTTGAATGACAGATCCTAAATACGACCTCATCTTTAGCTCGTTTTCCATGGATTTCTAGCCATATGTTGATCTTCTTTCCCGAAATAATTCCATACAACTTGGCAAAAGGGGGGCTAATCATAATGGTCCTATAATTAGAGGGATTGTTTTTATCCCCACTTTTAAAAATAGGTACATTAAGGTTTGAGTCTAGGGTTTAGGGAAGCCTTACTTGACTGTTAAATTAAATATCTTATGGATGTGAGGGATGAGGATAGGCCCTTCATTTTTTTAAATTTTCACTTGGTAGCCTTCAATATCCTTAGATTTCCATTTTTTGAGTTGCTTAACCCCAAACTCTATGTATTATATAGGAAAAAATTATTCCTCTATAGAAAAGGTTTGAATGTTGTCCATGACATCAAGGGATTTGTAAATATTTTTAAGGTAGGAACTTTAGTCCCTCAAGTGAATCATAATGTTTTCTTTAGTTTTATGATTTACAAATTGCCTCCAAAATTTCTTAGGATCGAACTTAGATAGGTGAAAAAGCTTCTCTTGCTTCCTATTGAAATAGTACCTTTGTTTCCTTTTAGTTAGAGCTTTGTACAAACTATTTATCTTGTCATATTTTGAGGACTCATTAGAAGCACCCCTAATGGATTTTCTAGAAATTTTACATTCTTTATCATATTGAGGGTTGGTCATTCTTTTTTAATTTTTACACATCACCTCAATAAAAAAATTATTAATGGAAGTAGAGAAGATTATTGTGAAATTATGATAGATATCTTCACTATTGTCCTTTTTTTATATGAAATTTAATTCATTATTTAAATCCTTTAAAAAATATCATATTTTTGTTTGAAAAAGATTAAATGATTTTGGTTATCATAATTCCTTTTAATGGGGATTTTGAGCATGAAAAAGTTTATAAATAAGGTTAAAGGTCTATGTTCAGAGTTGAGTTCTTGGTCATTTTGGATGTCAAAATTTACTATTTGGTTATATATGGGGATACCAAATATCACATAATCTACGACACTACTACCAAGTCCATGAATACAAGCCATTTAATTGGTTTTCGACCACTTCATTAGACCATTGGAAATTAATAGATCTTAATAACTATAGAGCTTGATGTGCTCAACACCAAATAAATTCTCAACTGGGTCTTTAGAGTTTCTTTTGTAGTTGCTAGCTAAAACAAGGTCTTCATCTAGCCATAGAGGATTAGGTTTGGAATCATTGCTTAAAAGAATAGCTTGAGTAGTTGTTGTTCTAGCATTAAAGTCTCCAAGAAAGAGGATATTTCCTTCATTTATCTTACTATAAATATCATGTTTTAAGCCATTGTAAGGACAATATTTATCTAGTGTTTTTTTAATAAAAGGTAGAATTCATAGGTGCAAAATAATATATTTCTATACAAATTTTCTTATCAATAATATTTGAAATTTCCATCTATATGCATCGATTGAAAGGGTATTTCTTGTTGGCATGCTTACTTATATTGAGAGGGGCAGGTGAATCAATATAGGAATATTTTTACTTTTCTTACAATCTGTATTAATTTATTACTGCACCAGTCATAAGAAGTTAATGATCAATGTACGTACAAACATATTATCCATAGTACACAAAGAACTAACTTGGAAACCCAAATGGGAGAAAACCACAAAACTTTATTTATAAAATATTGTAGGCACCAACCTACTGTTACAAAGTTTTGTAGGAACCAACCTGCAGGAGACACCAATATCCTCTCCTGAGCACCAACTCAGAAATAATGTTTGCAAGCACCAAAATTGCAGGAGACGTCGATCTCCTTTCTTGAGCACCAACTAAGAAATATTTTTTACAGGAACCAACCTGTAGGAGAGACCAATATCCTTTGTTGAGAACCAACTCAACACTTCTTGTAGATACCAATTTCATCGGAAACATCAATCACTTCAATATGTTAACAATACGATATTATCTCATTCCTTCGAGTCTTTGTCTGCACAAACTTGTTGTTATGTCTCTGTTGTCATAGTTCACAATATGCATAGCTTCAGAATTTCCTTTTGTCCTTGCACCTCCCAACCACCCTTAGAAAAATATATTTATTTTTCTTTCATGTTATCACTCTTAAGAACCTCAGAGCTCCTCTTCCTTATCCATAACTTACTTCCACAACACTTATATCTTTCACACTTGGGATATATATTTATCCTAAGTTCCTAAGGGATGGGAATGAGGATCACCAAGTGGAGCGAAGCTATTCCTTAAGGTGACATGTGTCTAGTTTTAGTCATGCAAATATATTGTTGGGAATTAGTGTATTTTGGGGGATTCACTCATTTCTTCATCATGCAGACCAACTTTTCTCTGCTAAGAATTTATATCTCATTGTAACTTGATGCCATCACATAACCATGTACTTGGGAAGGATTGTGTGTTATTGAAAAGGCGGGTTGTTAGGCTTGTGTTCTATTGAAGAAGTACGTTTTGAGGCACGTAAGCATTCTCTCTAAGTGAGAGAACTACTGGGAATTGCTTTCTCAAGGTGCCTAGTTGCATCTACAAGGCTTTGAGACTTCATGTTCGACCTATTGTTGAAGCCCTGAAAGGGAAGTGGGGAAACCGAAGGAATGTTGAGTAGAGAAGGGGAACACTTCTTGAGGTGGGACAAGCATGTGGGGAATGAGGGATTGTACTCTATTTTCTAGGGTTATCACCTTTGTCTAAGTGTTTTGACTGTTGATAAACCTTCGCTTCGATTAGGAATCATTTTCCTTGGTGAAGTTTAATCCCTAGCTTGGGGGTGACCCAGTGCTAAGAGTTTCTGAGCGACAGAGTCTATGAATGGGAGGAACGTTTGAGGTCTATGCACAGATGGTGTATTACAACAAAAGATAAGTGTCTTCTTATGTGTATTATTCTCTGAGTAATGTGCATATACATGTCAAATATATTATGTGTTACAGTTATATATGTTGTAGGACTACATGTTTGTTGTGTATGCAGGGCATGTGCCATGACAATTTATATGTGTTTATATATTGTTTAACATGTGAACCCTTATGTTATTTTTGTTTATAGAATTGGTACATAATTATGATGGGTTGTGGATGTATTGTTAGTTTTCCATAATTCTTGCAGATGTGGAGCATGTAGTTATTAAGTGTTTCATGTTAGATAATTTTGTGGTAATGATTATGGGATTCTCAGGCAAGGCCTTAATCATCGCATGCATAGGGAAATTAGTTTGTGCACATAAATGGGATAGACCCTGCATGCGGTAGAGGAATGGTTGTGTGCATAGTTGTATCATGAGTTCATTATGTTTTTATAGTCATTATCTGTTAAGTAACTTCAACAGTAATTGTATGGGTTCTAGTGTGAAGATAGAAATGTTGTGTGTGTTGAAGGAAAGTCGATGAAGTTGAATCAATGACGGTTGAGCGTGCAGAATTGTTAAGACATAGTTGTTGTGTGCCATACGACATTGTTTTGCACGCACTGGGAAAACATGATTGTGCATAGCACCAAGCCAACTGTGCATGTTGTAGGTTTCAATGAGTTTCTTCCGCAGAAGAAAGAATTGATATCAAAGATTTATTTAACGAGTTATGGTAGTGGAGACTTTACAATGTGGTAATGAGACTCGACTAGGAGGTTGGATATGTTACAAAGTGGTATCAGAGGTCAAAATTTTGATGTGACGTGGCCCGAAGCAGATCTTGGGACGTTACAAAATGGCATCAGAGATTTTTGTTCAACACTGGACTTGTATGGGCCATATATCAACATGAAGTTGGCGAGTCAGGAATTTTTATGATGGTTGTGGGGTCGCAAGATGAAAATATGGAAAATTGGTTGAGTGAAGAAAGGAATCGCATGCGCTAAGTATTGGTGTGCATTGTGTGCGTACTAAATTTTGGCTCTACGCGGTACAAGACTTATGGTGTGTAGAAGATATCGATGCATGGAGTGTGCACACTGAATATTGGAACTGTGGGGTATAGAATTGGTGGAGCACACGTAATATGGGAGAGCAATATGTGCATGATGAATATGGACACCATGCATAATTGATGGGTGTGTGCATAATAATAGTGCGCATTAAATACTGGTGATGAGCAGTGAGCGTGCATTGAATATGAGCACTGCACAAAGCATAATTATTGGTGCGTGCATAGTATTGGTGCACAATGCATACACGTGGAATATTGGCTCTGTGTGGAGTAGAATTGGAGATGTGCATTGAGTATTGGGTGTGAGAGGGTGTGCAGTGAATGTTGGCGCAATGTAGAGAAAATATGTAATTTGTGTGGAATATTGGTGTCTGACAAAAAATTTGTGCGCACTAGATAATCATGTGCGGAACCCAAAAGTTGAGCGTGTTAAATATTGGTGCCCAATATGAAATATGTGCACACTGAATACTGGTGTGTTGTATGTGTGCCTGGTATTACGTGTGTAGAGAATGCACGGATGATGAATATGGGTGTATAACATATAATTGGTATACATGTGAGCTTTGAAAGAAATAAAAGGAGAGAAAAGAGGAGGAAAAAACCTGGACAAAGGAGTCCAAATATTCACCTAGAATTTTGAATTAGGTTGTTAAATTCACCAGGAATTAAAAGAAAGGATTTTGATATACTTATGGAATAGAATGTGCATAGTATTTATGGTTTTCATAAATTATTTATTCTAACAAATCGTGTTTCTTTCACATTTTGCAGATTTAACAATAATTTGATCAGTACAGGATCAACACATAGATCAGAAGCATGGAAGATGCACAAAGAACATGCAACCATGAAGATGAGGTCAAAAGGATGCATGGAAATATAGGTGATGAGGGTATAGATTCAAATGGACATGGAGAAGGAAAGGAAAAAAGCATGAATTTGGTGAAGAACATAAAAATTTTGTAAAAGGACGTCCAAAGTTACAAAGTTGATAATGATAGGCTTATGAAATCCAAGGAGGAACAAGATGGCTTCAACATCAAGTTCTTACAGAGCTTGGACATAATTGAGAAAAAGATGGATAAGGAGACCGAGTCAATAAAATCAAGGAGACACAGGTCTCATGATGAGAGAAGAAAAATAAGAAGTGTTGGTAGGAATCACCATCACTCTCCAAGACATTCAGTTGGGAAAGCGCGCAGTAGTTCAAGCCCATCTCCTATCAGGAATCATAAGAGGAGGTCAGGGGTGGATGCACTACAAGGAGAAATCAATAAGATTAAGTCTCCTACTTTTGATGGTGAGAAAAAGAAGGATTAGCATGCATAGACCTGGCTACTGGGCATGAGGAAGTATTTTCAATTGCATAACTACTCTTCACAAGAAGAAGGGAGAATTTGCATTTACCAACTCAAGGGAAAAGCATCAATGTGGTGGGACCAATTTGTGCATGTAACACATATTTCATTAAATTTGGAAATATTCAGTGGATCTAGAATTTTAGAACTTTATCTAGATTGAGTTTTTTCAAAAAAGGAATTAGAAAATCATTTAATCCATTACTTTGAATGTATATATTCACCATTTTTTTGTTATAAAGGTATCATTATAAACTCTCATGTATCATTATAATGTATTCCCATTATTATTATTTATATTTTTCTATTGAAAGTTAAATCGATCTAGATTACAATAGTGGATCTTGATTTAGCTACATCTTAACTTGTGTGTTAAGTAAAAGAATGGATCTAAATAAAAAACAATAGATCTAGAATTTCGAACTAAATTAGCAAGATTATTTTTTTTCAAATTGTGGAATTAAAAAACTGCTTGGTTCACTACTTTTTGTATATATTCACCATTGTTTTGATAAATTTATCATGATAAACTATATAAAATCAAATTTACATAAACTTGCATAAGCAAATCTAATTCTTAGACTTGCATTCCTTACATTATTTCTATTACTATTATTTATAACTTGTATTAAAAGCTAAGTTGTTTAGTTTTATTTAATGACATTAATAATATTGTCTCTTACTATTATTAACCAATTTAATTATAATTTAATATACTAACTAATGTTGAGTTAGTATACTAGTAGAAGGTTGGCGCAATTT
>JASDQU011402892.1:43584-59616 GCA_032191745.1 Picea mariana | reverse complement strand
TAATTAATAACTATGTATTTGAAAATTTATTAAAATTTTTACTAATAATTCGTGGTGACATTAATGATTAAATATATACATTGATACTAGTAAAAACTAAATCCGAAAGTATAATAGAATGGGCCCTCACTTCACTCTTGAACTCTTCCATGGTTAGGTTCAAGTAATAAATTTGTTAATGTACCTCACATTTATCTTTTTCCAGTGGATGATTTCAATCATAACATCCATCGAGTGGTCATTTGTTGGAATGCCTAGAAAGTAATTCTAGAGTTTCCTACAAATTTCATTAGTTTCCCTATAAATTTCATCATTAGAATGTAAGATCGTCTTTTGGGTTAGTATGTAGGATCTCTTAGATAGAACATTTGGGCTGTATATTTTCTTTTGACTTATTTATATTTTATATCCGAATTGTGCGAGCATATACTAGGATATGATATTCATTTTTGTGAAATATTTCACATGAAGACAAATATAATATGGGAATGAGAATCGAATGAGATGAGTCTTCATATGCTTAAGTTTCCATTTTTTTTTTGACATATCCAAGAAACATATCAATTCTCATGGTAAAATACTTTTTTAACTTTCTTGGTTGATTTTTATTTAATTTATTGGTTTATTTTTATGATGCGTGATTTAATAGTTTTTAGCTTTACCTCTGTTTTTTTCTATTAAACAATGATTAAAATATTTCATAATATTGATTTTTAACTAATAATGTTTTTTAATATTGATATTTTACTAATAATATATCAAGTATTAATATAAATGAAAATTTGATAAACAATTTAAATATGAATTTATTAAAACTAGTAAATTCAAGGTTAAAGATTCAAATAGTGTCTATTGATGTATTGCATTTATTTTAGTGTTTGTATATTGGATAAAGGTTATATGAACAAATTTTGTCACTATTTAGAAACTTGATTATATAAAGTTAAAGGGAAATTGTTATACTTGAAAAATTAATTTAATAGTGAGGCAATAAATAATGAATCAAATTAGATGGTTTAACATCATGATCATGGAAAATTGATAAGATTGAAAAAATATGAAATAAAAGAATTTGGATTTGGGATTTGAATTTTTACAGTATCTACATTCTATACTTATAGTRATTTAAATTTAAAATTGTTTGTACATTCTCATACAATGAGTTGTTCATTTGCATTGAATTCATTATATTTTATATATTKTTGTGTTTGTTAGATGAATTGATCTTTGTACATTGCATGGATTTCAATGTCTGTATAATGGATAAATTTGATCATTATATTTCCTACATTGATTTTAGTGTTTATACAATAGATAAATGCAATATGGAAATATTTTATTGGTATTTTGAACGATTGATTAGATAGAATTATATGGAAATCATTATGTCTAGTAAAGGAATTTAATAGTGATGAAGTGATAATAGTGATGAAGTGAATAATTAATCGAGAAGATGGCCTAAGATTGTGATCACAAAAAAATGATGGGACTAAGAAAATATAACATTAAAAAATTTGGGATTTGTATTCTAGAAATATGTACATTCTATATTTCTTAGTAATTTAGATTTAAAATTGATTTGTTCATTCCCATAAAATAATTTGTTCATTAATTTATTTCGTTATAGTSCACATATTTCAATGTTAATAAAGTCTACAATTTTTTGTTAAATTGTTGAGTGCATTTCTCTTAGTATAGTGCATTAATTTCAGTGTTTGAATAATAGATAAACTTGATTATTTTATTTCATACATTGATTTTAGTGTCTGTACAATTGGTAAAGGCTACATGAAAAAATTTTCTCACTGTTTTGAAAAGGTTGATTAGACAGAATTAAATGGAAATATAGTACACCCAACAAAGGAATTGAATACAGAGGTGATGAATAGTCTATAGACAAATAACACAAGCACCAAAAAAGTAGAAATATTATGTAACTACATGCCTTTAGAATGATAGAGAATGAATGAATAAGAAGCCTCTTTGAGGTTGAAACCTCTTTTGGGAATATATCAATTGCACAAGATACAAACTTCTTTAAGTGAATCTTATTATTATAAATAGGAGATGATGTGGAAATTATTTATTCTACACTCTAGGACAAACTAATGATGATCTCTTTTCCCGTTAAGGGGAAGAGTCAGCCTCATAAGATATTCTTATGGAAATCCGAAGATACCCTCTTTTTTTTTTGAAGAGGTGGTTCTCCTCTATTTATCACTTAGATAATAATTATGTCACTCATGGATACATGTTTTTCTCATTCACACACTTAATGTCTAACAGTGGAACATAAAAAGCATATATTCAAAAGATAGAAATTTAAATAATGAAGAAAGAATGGACATTTCTACTATTATATGACTTCCAATATCATGGAGAGACATATCGACATATCTGAAGCAAAACAACGAAACAAAGAGTAGAAAAAATGGTATGTAATTTTTCAATGAAATTTCAATGATTTAGCAACAATCGTATCATAGGGATGTAAATGAAACTCATTCTTGAGATTTCATGCTTAAATAGAAGTCTAAAACTACAAAACTTATGAGCCCCCAAGACAACTCTTCACAGGATTTGAAAAAATCAGTACAAATTGGTTGTTCAACATCAAAAAAATGTGTGTAACAAATCAACACTACACAATATTTGTGATATTTAAATGAGAATAGAAAATCAATTTCCCATAGTGGAATTCGATGGGGAACATGTGGACCATATATTATACAGAGGCAACTTGGAAGTCAAAAAGGGGTAGTTAGAAATCAGTCTTGAAAACAACGATACTCGAATGACAAGATTAGATGGTTTGAAAACTCGGAAGGAAGAAAGTAAGAGTAATGCTTCAGAAAAATATTGTACTCAAAAAAATGGAAGTAGAGAAGGATAAATTTCTATTTTTTTTTGTTGTTCTTTAATTAAGAGGGAGAATATCAAGTGGAAATGTCATAACCGTTTCTTTGATATTCAATATTACAATGGATTAATGATTAGTTTTAACTCATAGTTCAACCATTCTTGGGTATATTCAAGTAATGATGCTACGGTTATGTCTTCTTTTACCTTAACTCCAAATAAATCATCCTCAATGTTCTTCAATGTCTCCCACTACTATTGCAATATATATGATTGATCTTCATTCTCATTCACAAAATTGACCATTCATCGTCAGATCTCTTTTAATAGAAAATTTGTGAGGTCATCGAATTCCATTCTCCATGAGACCCTGAGTACACCCAGTTATTTTTCCACTTGATCCTTATTTAAAAAGATTGATTCATGTTGGTTTGATTACATGCATCCTTCCTAACACTAGTGGTTTTTTGACCTAAGGTTCATCTAGAGTTGACTAACCAAACCCTAAGAAATCGACATAACAATATTCAGTCGAGGTCTGAAGAAGGTCTCAACCTAGACAACATCAAAATCACAAAGACCATTTGGTCTTGTGTCAGATATGAAGGGTTAAAGAAGACACATAAGACACTCAAGTTGTCATTTGTTCATTCAATCATAACCCATTAACAGATTAATGACATAAACCATTAATGCAATCACCCATTAAACTAAGAGCATGCACATCAAATAATAGAGATAAGTGTATATTTATATTATCTACCTTAAATATTAGAATACATACACTAGAAAATCCACATTACACAAGGAAACGTTCTCTACACTTCGATCCATTTTATATCTCTTGCATTACAATGCGCCATGTGCTCTATGTCCATACTCCACACTATTGAATTGAATCCATTATAGACTCTATACGTGACACTTTCCAGACTCATACAAAATTGTTAAAACAATCTAGAACAAAACTCAAGAAAAACTTTGTTGGACTCTTCCAAAACTCAGGCATACTTCTCTTCTCTTCTCTTTATTTTGAAGACTAGATTATTCTATTTTTCCTCTTATGCCTTCTCTCTCCAGCGATGTATCACATTATTCTCTGCTCCACTATCTCTAGTGATCAATAGTTCTGCATGCTTATTATGTCTCCAAGCATCCCATGTAACTGCTTTGGAGCATGGTAGTCCTAAGGAACTTGCTAGCTCATCCATCATCTGTCCCATGATATCTTGTGTTGTCTTGGATCATTATTCAAAAATATTCCCAAAGATATTCTTTTGACTTTGTGTGCATGCAGTATATTTTATATCTCCTCTACATAGTACAAAAATCGATTGGCATGCACACCTTATTACATCTATCATACCACTGTTGATATTTGTTCACCAAACTAATGTGCACAGAATGATGATATTTTTGTGCACAACCTACCTGAAACCTTGGGTTCCAACATTCCCCCAACACTATTATTTGGCTCATCCTCAAGACAATGGAACTCTTCATGGTGCGGCTTCGAGGTGGAATTATACTTTACTAAATCGAACTCACTAATATATCCGTGCAAGGATTGAGTAAGAGAAAATCATCAAACTGTTATGACCAAAGAATCAAAAAAAGTTATGGTTGCATCCTGGTCTTGGTAAGCGAAAATCATCAAACTGTTATGACCAAAGAATCAAAAAAAGTTATGGTTGCATCCTGGTCTTGGTAAGAGAAAATCATTTTTTAGGCTATAATTGTATCCCAACATAGGTCCTAAAATTAGTCCAGAAGTCCCAAAGGTAATAGATGGCTTTGGGCCTCTTTAATCTAGTATCTCAAATTCTATATTTCCAAGCTCTTTCTAGAGAGGTGAGTGAGTTATATTTTGCAATGTACACTCCAAAAATCCTATCCTGAACTAGGCCAATGCCTATAACTCGAACTAGGGCTAGTTACATGTTGACCTATGAGAATTTGGCCAGAGTGAAGGCTCCATAGACCTAGACAATCATTATCCTCATGCCCCATTTAGATAGGTGTATATGATGAAAGAAGTGGACGTCTTTTACTTAAGGAGGGGGAAACCCGAAGAATTGATATGTCAACATCAACAAACATGATCATCCATGGAAATAGGCTCACCAACTCCCAGATAAGAGAGATAACATATTGTTGCAGATTCAAGGCACTTCTCAAGAAAGTATGTGGTGGTCGACTGCATATCACTAGTGAATAGTAATAATAGGTTGGGGTCCATTCCCAATAGTTTTACTCGAATTTCCAACCGGTTTTAGAAGGAAAACATACTATTATGGGTCTCCTATGTGGATTAAGAGTTATATGTAACCATTATTCTATTGGAAATGACCATGGCTTGGGGACTTCACTAGGGAACTAAAATTCTAGAATTCATTGGAACTGTTGGTTCAATCACTGTAGGAACTAATCAAATGACAGCTCATGGGGAATATATTTGAAGAGAAATAGAGGATATATCTGAATAAAATAGCATTGGTGGGGTGTATAAATATATAAGAAGACAACTGAGAATTTATGTCGTGAATTTGCTAGTGGTCGATCAATGTTAATCGATGGTATAGTAGTATTGATGCACTACATATTCCCATGGTGTGGTTGATAATAGTACCAATCCATCGTACTTAATATCTTCCTTTTGGAATGTGGCATCATATGTTTTGCATACCTTGACCTTGTGTGATCTATCTGAATCATATTGCTTGACCCCTCAATGTTTTGTAGCACCCCATATCTTGTCTAGTACATTGTACACTGCTGATGACTTCACTCACAAATGAAAATATTGTAAATATGAAAACCTATCAATCTATCATGTCCTCTTGTGTGACTAGAACATGTCTTGTGCCACTAATAAAGGTGCAATTATGTCAATCATGTACTTTCCTATATACCTCCTACGTTAAATTAAGCCTATGCTATGCTAAATCCTTAATTGCTTGAGTCCATGAAAGTGAATTCAATCGTTGTGGGATATAATACACCTTCAACCAACTTCCATTGATGAGTACCTTGATTGCATGATGCTACAATGTGGCTAACTTTGCTTCTACAACCTCACTAATGTATAACAGGAGAAATGGGCCCAACCAATGCATACATAACTTGCTAAGGCATTTGAGAAATTTATTTTCATATAGAAGCACCTAAGAACCTAGCTACAAAATTTTATGGTGGGTGTTGCAGTCTTGGAAAGCCTTATGTATGTTGATGAAAAACCCCACCCCTCCTTTGAGGGCTTGCGTGACCTCCCAGTCTAGGATCATCCACATAGGAGCTGAATTAGTTCTTGGATCCCTGATGGATCCTCTGTAATGTACACAGGCCCTTTAATTTCCTTATGCAGGTCATGCAAAACCCAAAGGGTATTTACTCTAAGACCCTTTCACCTTAGAATCAAAACCATAGGTGTTAGCTGTAATGCTCTGATACCAAACTGTAATGCTCTAATTCCAAACTGTAACACCCCCATTCTAGGCTGGGCAGGCGCTACTTCACGGAATGACAATCTCATACTTAATTCTATATATAAGACATGCATTTAAAAAAATGAAACCCATTTAAAATCAGAGTAAATATAAGAATTATTGCTACTATAAATAATAAATGGCTTTAACATTAATTTGTATGCACAATAGAATACATGATAAATATGAATACATCGACATGTAGAAAACGTAATTAAAACATCTTCTGGTACTTATCTTTGAAATGGTCGTAACTCCACCAACCAGGTGTAGTCCTTCCGCAAACCTCCCAGCCTTAGACCACTCTGCTCATCAAGCTCAGTAGTGGTCACCCCTGAGATGGGACTAAGCTCCACCCCAAGGCAAGGAATCCTAGGCTAGGCTAAGGTTACAGGGAAAGCACCCGGTCACAAGGAATGAATTCTCTCCCAGGAACCACTCATACTCACTAGCCACAGATTCTCCTTCCCCACATGCCTGTTCCATCCCAGGAGTATACACCTTCTTTGTCACCTAGATAGTCCTTCGGCTGCTAACCTCCCTTGCCTTGGGTTTCAAAAACAGACCGGACCGGAAGTCTCTGAGCTCTGTGGCAGCTAGAGGGTTCCTTCCAGAAGTTCTCTCCTTCCTCTGCGAACTCTCTCACTTGGAGAGAGTCGCTCACAGGCCAAGCAACCTGTTCTTCCAACATCCACCACCTCTCTCACCTAGAGAGAGTGTTGTATGACTGGCCAACAAGCCACATAGGGTCAAACACTACACTTCCACCACAGTCAACGGGAATCCATACACGAACACGACAGGGAAGCTACAGACAGGTGCAACAACATAACCAGGCTTAGCAGGGACGGGACACTTTCGTTTTCTCAATATGGAAACACAGGATAGACTCACACTCTGGATTCTCAGGGATGCGTGATGAGTTGTCCATGCAGGGGTCAATTTTGACTCCACGGTTTAAAACAAAAAAAGGGTGTACCAACTTCTCAGACAAGCACAACCTTTTTCCCGAAATCAAAACAAGATTTTGGTTCCCCTCGGGGTGTATAATTCAAACGGTCGAGTAGTATGGAGGAGAGATCCCCAACACGGCTCATCTCAGCCATTTTATTTGCATGGGCTTGGGTTGGCACTTGTCACCCATGCAACTGCATGCATTCCTTCAGCATGCATTCCTTCCATTTGGAAGTTGCTTGTCCATCCAAAAAGAACTTAGGATAAAACATATTATTCACATGTCTTTTGGAATAATATTAAAATATTAYTCCCTAAGGACTTAAGCCCCTAGGCTCAACACTTAGTCCCTTTTCCCACTTTCYAGCCCCTWATCCCTTGCCCACTCTATGGATGTTTAGTCTCCCATCACTCATTCATCATGGTCGGTCTTCACGCGACGGTGTTTATATTTTTACTAATAATGTGCATAGATACATGTACAAAATCAAGGTCTTGGCCTTCAACACTTAGGCTCTCTGGCTTAATAATCACATAAKCCCACCAACTTATATTAACTTGACTCACCAACCTATAAAAAACATAATTACAATTCATTCATAAACATGATTTACAATAGGGTTCGGCCTTGTGGACATTACAATCCCCCTCCCCTTATTTATGCACTGTCCTCAGTGCAACTTTACACTGCATCTGCAAGCTTTTCAAAAATTTTAAAAATATGCGGGTACTCTTCCCACATAACATATTCATGCTCCCATGTCACATCCTCAGGACTGTACTAGGTTCACTGGACCTCTACAAGCCCTATAGTTCGATTCCAGAGCTGTTTGTTTTTCCTGTCCAATATGCGCACATGATTCACTTGTAGGACACCTTCTTGTTCCACCTGAATCACATTCCAATTGATAACATGATTAGCATCAGGTATATATTTCTTAAGAAATGAAACATGAAACACATTATGTACAATCATATATGCAGGTAATGCAAGCATGTATGCAACTGGCCCAATCCTTTCCAGGATCTCAAATGGCCCACAAAATCTGGCTGCCTACTTGGAGCAACTTCCCAGCTTTAGGGAACTCTTGTTAGTTTTAACTTTCAGGAAAACATGATCACCCACTTTGAATTCTCTATGGGTTTTGTTCTTATTAGCATTACTTTTCTGCCTGTCCTGGGCATCTTTCAAATTCTGCTTAATTTTTA
This sequence comes from Picea mariana, assembly GCA_032191745.1. Lineage (NCBI taxonomy): Eukaryota > Viridiplantae > Streptophyta > Pinopsida > Pinales > Pinaceae > Picea > Picea mariana. The sequence goes on along the minus strand of JASDQU011402892.1, from coordinate 51,109 downwards.
TCATTTGGTCCTCCATCTCCTTGAGCAACTTTGCCCCACCTATTTCTTTGTCAGCTGGATTATCCCAGCTCACTGGAGTGTTTCACTTTCTTCCATAAAGTGATTCAAATGGGCTCATCTTCAACGATGCATGATACCCATTATTGTAGGCGAATTCTACCAAATGTAGGTAGTCTTCCCATCTTGATGGTTTGTCCATCATGTACATTCTCAGCATCTCCTCTATTACTCTGTTCACCCTCTCTRTCTATCCATCAGACTCGGGATGATACGTTGTAMTAAAATTCAAATTCATCCTGAATCCTTTGAACAATCCTTTCCAAAAATTCGAGGTGAATTTTGGGTCYCTATCAGACACAATCGTCTTAGGAATTTCGTGCAAGTGTTCCACTTATTTTAAGAAGATATAGGCAACATTTGTTGCCTTGTGAGTGGTTTTCAGTGGAATAAAATGGGTAGATTTTGTAAGATTGTCCACCACAACCATGATCGAATCATGTTTCTTTCTCATTCTGGACAATCCTATAATAAAATCGATGGTCACCACATCCCACTTCCATTCAGGAATGGGGAAAGGCTGCAACAACCCTACTGGGTGCCTATGCTTAGCCTTAACTTTCTGGCATTCCATACATCTGGCGATGTATTCAAAATTTTCTCTCTTCATACTCGGCCAAATGTAATGGCTCTTGACTGATGCCACATTCTTCTGATATCCAGGGTGTCCAACATAAGTCACGTTATGCATTTCTCTTAGAATCACAAGTTTCAAACCTTGGACATTGGGTATATACACTCTGTTTTTGTACATAAGTATTCCCTCAGCTTCCAATGTGTAATTTTCTTCTTTCTATGGTCTCTCACTCTGTTGTAGCTTTGCTACCAAGTCTTTGTACTGCAAATCTGCATTTGCAGCTTCCAAAATTCTATCTTTAATATCTGTCTTGTACATGCTAATGGCTAAATCATGTAAGTGGTGCACCTTTTTGCTAAGTGCATCGACAACCTTGTTTTCCTTCCCTTTGATATGCTTGATATCAAAGTTGTATTCACACAGAAACTCCAGCCACCTACTTTGTCTAGCATTTAAAGTTGGATGATCAAACAAATATTTCAGACCATTATGGTCTATTCTGGGTTCAAACCTCCTTCCCATGAGGTAATGTCTCCATTTCCTYAGAGCGTGAACAATTGCTGCCAACTCCAAATCAAGGGTTGCATAGCTATTTCCATTCTCTTTTAATTTKCTGGACTCATAATAGATTACGAATCCGTTATGACTGAGGACCCCTCCTAGTCCTTCTATTCATGCATCAGTGCATACTATGAAATCCGCATTTGGATCTGCAATACTCAATATTGGAGCGCTAGTTAGCAGCTTCTTCAATCGCTGGAAACTTTTCTCACACTGTTCAGTCCAMTGAAACTTTTTCTCCTTCCTTTGCAAAGAAGTGATAGGGTGGGCTATCTTTGAGAAACCTGCTATAAACCTTCTGTAGTAKCCCACCAGACCCATMAAGGATATGATTTCTRCCACATTCCTTGGCGATGACCATTCTCGAATGGCCTCAAMCTTCTCAGGATCCACAACGATCCCTTCTTCTGAAATAATGTGCCCCAAGTAATGGATCTGCCTTTGGTAAAATGAGCATTTGCTCAATTTGGCATACAGTTGGTGTCCTCTCAACACTTGCAGCGCTAGTCTCAGGTGTTGTTCATGCTCTTCCTCTGACTTGGAATACATCAAGATTTCATCCAGGAAGACTATGACAAATGTGTCTAAATAGTCCCTGAATACACCATTCATCAAGAACATAAAAACCGGTGGTGCATTTGACAGTCCAAACGGCACCACTGTGAACTTGTAATGACCATGCCTTGTTCTAAAGGTGGTATTGTTGATGTCTTCATCTTTTATTCTTACCTGGTGATATCTCGATATGAGATCTGTCTTCGAAAATATTTTCGCACCCTTCAACTGATCGAAAAGATCATCGATCCTCGGCRGAGGATACTTGTTCTTGACATTTACCTTGTTCAACTGCCGAAAATCAATGCACAGCCTCAACGTCCAATCCTTCTTCTTCACAAACAGGACCGGGGCACCCGAAGGTGACACACTGGGGTGAATGTACCCCTTCTTCRGAAGCTCTTCAAGCTGCAATTGCAACTCTTTTAGCTCTGGYGTACTCATTCTATAAGGATCTTTCAACACTGGTGTTGTTCCAGGCATCAAATTTATAGAAAAATCGATGTCTCTCTTCGTAGRTAGTCCAGGTACCTCCTGAAATAATTCTTTGAACTCTGTGAGTACCTCATGGTCTCCAATCCTTGAGACTTCATCTCTGGATGCTTCCTCAACACGGGCTGCAAATAATTAACAACCTTTTCTGTAGCACTTCTTTAGCTGCATGGATGATATTTCTATAATAGCCACAACTCTAGGAATCCCTTGGACTGTTTTCTGATTCCCCTCCTCATCCAATCATGTAAAATTCTTGTTATGACAGTCTAGGAGGACATGGTGCTGGTAACCAGTCCATTCCAATTAAATAGTCATACAATCCTAAAGGCATAATATTAAATTCAACCTTCGTGCTTAGTCCTTTCATGTCCATAGGACATAAATTCACCCACTCAGTGACTTTCCTCTTGGTTCCTGTAGCCAACTTCACTAAACAATACTTTTCATGTTTTCTTCTTGATAAATGCAAACTTTCCATGACCCTAGGATCTACATAACTATGGCTAGCCCCTGAATCAATTAAAATAATAAATGTCCAGTTGTTAATCATACCTTCCACTTCAATCATGTGTGATTGGAATTCTTCTTGCTTGTTGTCTAGGGATGCGTAGATCCTTGGCATTCTTCTTCCCATATCCTCCACTGTTTCATCTTGTTGAACATTGTGGAAGGTTCTCACTTTATCTTTTCTGTGGGGGCAGTCTCGATACCTATGGTTTCCTTTACAGCCCCAACACTCCATAGGTGGCGATATGGGCATTTGTTCACCCACTTCATCCTTCCTGGGCTCTCTAAAGGATGGTTGTCCCTAAGGACTATTTCTGAAAAAGGGAGATTTGTTTCCCTTCAGCCTCAGCTCTTTCCTGAACTTCTTCTGATCATCCCAAGCCTTCCGAAGAGTAGGACTTTCTCTTTGCTATTCATATAAGCATTTTTCCCTTCTTATTGTTTCTTCCATAGTCTTAGAATCATCATATTGGATCTTGTCACTAATGGAAGGTTGCAGTCCACTCAGATATCTCTGAATCTTGACAGCCTCATCTTTGATGAATGGAACATACTTTAGTAGTTCCAAAAACCTTCGCTYGTATTCATCAATGGTCATGTTGCCTATCTTAAGTTCGAAGAACTCCTTCATCTTTCTGTCATAGTATCTTTTAGTCAGKTATTTCTTCTTGAAATACCCCTTGAACTCCTTCCAAGTGATATCTTTCTCTCTAATGTGTTTCACCTGCACAAACYGATCCCACCACATGGATGTTTTTCCTTTTAGTTGATACATCACAATTCTTCCTTCTGCATCAGAGGAATTATTCTGCAGTTGGAAATATTTCCTCATGCCAAGCAACCATGTTTCATCATCTTCCTCCTTTTTATGTTCTCCATCGAATGTTGGAGGCTTGATCTTATTCATSTCCCCTTTCAATTCATCTACTCCATATCTTCGGTGCTTTCTGGTAGGAGATGGGCTTGAACCACTGCATGCTTCCCTACTAGAATTCTTTGGGGAGTGACGAGGATGTCTGCTGACAATCCTCAATCTTCTTTTCCTCTCAGGGGTCCTGACACTCCTTGATCTTCTTTTCCTCTTAGGGGTCCTGCAACTCTTTATCTTGCTTGAATCACTCTCCTTTTTCAATTTCCTTTCTATTTTTTCCAGGCTCTTCAACATCTTTAGGTTGTTTTCACCCTGCTGATCCCTGACCCTCATGACCTGTCAGCTATCAGCTCGGAGAGCTTGGGAATCTTTTCTACAATCTTTCAATGAGTTTCATCATATTTCCTTCCTTATCCATCTCTTTTCCATGCCCATTAGAGTTTGATCCTTCAACTCCCAAGTTGACATTCCTTCCCTCTCTTTCATTTTCTGAATTGGAGGCAATCATCGCCTCTTCCATTTCTATACTCGACGTCGATTCACGGCTGTCCTGACACTCGTTGAACTCTGCACACACAACATGCAGTCAACGAAGTTTGTCAGGCCTTAAACCCTTAACAAAACTTCAACATTCATAAACCAACGTGAATAAGAAAAACATTTTGAATCCACTAAGTTTTCTGAGCTCTGTTTGGCTCTGCAATTTTTTGCGACTTCGGGACTTCGGGTTTCGGGGTTCTGGTCCACGAGGATCCAACAGTTAAACTTTTGATTGTTCTTTTGTCTTGAAAAATTTTAGGATTTGAGCACTTCGATTTTCGGGTCTTCGGTACCCAGGAGTTCACAATATAGTGATTCCCAACTTCCTGTTATTATAATCCCCGAATTCCAAAAATTCTATTTCCTTTACCCTTCGGGTCCACAGAGCACAACTGTCTCCCACATACACAGTGGCAAGTGGCACACTCAGGAGGGTCCATGTCACCTATGGTGACGTTATCGGGTCCCACCACTCTAGCTTTTCTTCTCTACCTACTGGCACATGGTACACATCCATGTGCCCACGTCCCTTCCAAGTGAAATCCAATAGTTAGACCTCTCTCAGATCTATGGCGCAGATCCTTTCAGTGTTTCAGGATTTTGGGGTTTCAGTAACTAGGAGTTCATGAGGTAGCGACTCCAAGTCTCTTTTCAGTTTAATCCCTGAATTCTGAAATGATCCAGCGGTTCAAGTTCCTCTCCTATGATCTATGGTCTAGATCATTTTAGGATTTCGGGTTGGTTCTTTCGTCTTCGAATATTTCGGGACTTTGAGTTTTTGGGTTTTTGGTAAGCGGGGTTTCGTGACTTGTGACAATGAGGGATCTTGTCCTTTGGTTTCCCGGATGTTGAAATGCGGACCGACAGCCACATGTCCCTCCGATAGATGGTCCTCATGATTTCGGGATTTCACATACCGCGATTTCCACACTCCTATGCAACTCCAAAGGTTTTTAAACCTTGTGCACATTCTCCAAATCTAATGGTCGTGAGGGTTCTCCTTTCATATCGAAGAGATCCTAAGGCTCCAACACTTCTGGTGTGGAGTTCTCTCTCTCCCCGTGGCCATATACCACATTGGATGCAGTTTTATAACACCGCTACACCTCCTGAGCTTGGTAACACAGTCAAGTAACGCCTTGACACTCAGGAGCATTCAAAGGTCCGAAATTGGTCCTCCAGACACAATTTATCCTCAAACCCTTGGTCTAAAGACCACTCAACTAAACCATCTACGCTCATCATCGAAACCTGGGCTCTGATACCAAACTCTAATGCTCTGATAGCAAACTGTAATGCCCCCATTCCAGGTCGAGCAGGTGCTACTTCACGAAATAACAATCTCATACATAAGTTTATATATAAGACATGCATTTAAGAAAATGAAACAAATTTAAACTCAGAGTAAATATAAGACTTACTGCTACTATAAATAATCAATGGATTTAACATTAATTCGTATGCACAACAGAATACATGATAAATATAAATACACAGACATGCAGAAAATGTAATTCAAACATCATCTGGTACTTATCTTTGAAATGGTGGTAACTCCACCAACCAGGTGCAGGCCTTCCACAAACCTCCCAGCCTTAGACCACTCTTCTCATCAAGCTCAGTAGTGGTCACCCCCGAGCTGGGACTAAGCTCTACCCCAAGGCAAGGAATTCTAGGCTAGGCTGAGGTTACAGGGAAAACACCCAATCACAAGGAAGGAATTCTCTCCTAGGAACCACTCATACTCACTACCCATAGAATCTCCTTCCCCACATGCCTATTCCACCCTAGGAGTATACACCTTCTCTATCACCTAGACAGTCCTTTGGCTGCTAACCTCCCTTGCCTTGGGTCTTAGCAACAGACTAGAGCAGAAATATCTGATCTCTGTGTAAGCTATAGGGTTCCTTCCAAGATTTCTCTCCTTCCTCTATGCACTCTCTCACCTGGAGAGAGTCTCTCACAGGCCAAGCAACCTGTTCTTCCAACTTCCACCACCTCTCTCGCCAGGAGAGAGTGTTGTATGACTGAACAAGAAGCCACACAGGGTCAAACACTACACGTCCACCATAGTCAAAGGGAATCCAGACATGAACACCCCATGGAAGCTACAGACAGGTGCAACAACATAACCAGGCTTAGCAGGGACGGGACACTTCCATTTTCTCAATCTGGCAACATGAGATAGACTCACACTCTGGATTCTCAGGGATGCATGACAAGTTGTCCACACAGGGGTTGATTTTAACTCCACGGTTTCGAACAGAGAAGGGGTGTACCCACTTTTCATACAAACACAACCTTTTTCCCGAAATTAACACAGGCTTCTGGTTCCCCCAGGGATGTATGGTTCAGACGGTCAGGTAGTATGGAGGAGAGACCCCCAACACTGCTCATCTCAACCATTTTATTTGCATGGGCCTGGGTTGACACTTGTCACCCATGCAACTGCATGCGTTCCTTCATCATGCATTCCTTCCATTTGGAAGTTGTTTGTCCTTTCAAAAAGAACTTAGGATAAAAAATATTATTCACATGTCTTTTGGAATAATATTAAAATATTATTCCCCAAGGACTTAAGCCCCTAGGCTCAACACTTAGTCCCTTTTCCCACCTTCCAGCCCCTAATCTCTTTCCCACTCTATGAAAGCTTATCCCCCCATCCCTCATTCATCGTGGTCGGTCTGCACGCGACAGCGTTTATATTTTTATTAATAATGTGCATAGATACATGTACAAAATCAGGCTCTTGGCCTTCAACACTTAGGCTCTCTGGCCTAATAATCACATAAGCCCACCAACTTATATTAACTTGGCTCACCAGCCTATAAAAAACATAATTACGATTCATTTCATAAACATTGTTTACAATAGGGCTCGACCTTGGGGACATTACACTAGCACCTTTACCTCGGAGGAAGTATCATGTCACCATGGGATAGAACTGAGTGCTCAACTAAAAGGAGCTATTCAGAGCTTCAAGACTTCGGTGCTCCATGAAATTCTCCATACACAACACTCCAATATCTTGGCGTGGTTACTAGCTGAGTTTGGCCATAGATTGACATTGACCGGATGGTGTAGGTCTTCTCCCCATCCTTCTGATATTCAAACTTTATGTGGCCATATATAACAGTTGGCACAATTTTATCCTCCCTCCACAATCTACGGTGGAAATACACTTCGGGACTCCAGGCTTTGGGTGTTTCCATGACTCCAACATACAAATCTCCCAAACTTTCGAATTGACAAACTCCCAAAGAGTTTAGGGATCAATGATCCACACTTTACACCTTGATCTATGACTGAGATCAAATACATGAATCTGGGACTCCAAGATTCATAATTTCCTGACTCCAACA